>JAGYYJ010000628.1:0-83154 GCA_019671005.1 Hibiscus mutabilis
ATATCTCCTGCAATCTTCATACAGGGTGCTGTCTCTGCTCTTCATATGGTACACTGCTTTCATTTGGCCGGTTTTCCCAAAGGGCTCATTAGCTGTGTGACGGGGAAAGGCTTCTAAATCGGCGACTTCCTCACCATGCATCCTGGGGTTAACTGTATAAGGTAGTTCCAGATCATAGTGGACAGTGGACACTATATTATTAGCTATAGTTTTACTATATGGCTAGCATCCGTGTATAATTTGCATTCTCTATTTCATTAGTTTCACCGGTGGAGACACTGGCATTGCGATCTCGAAGAAGGCAGGAATGATACCTCTTCAGATGGAACTGGGAGGAAAAGATGCCTGCATCGTGCTCGAGGACGCGGATTTGGATTTGGTTGCTGCTAACATAATAAAAGTAGGATTCTCTTACAGGTAACAACATTAGCTGTTTTCACTTCTACAGTTCTACTAGACATTAACATGGCGTTAAGTGTTAACTCTTTTGCTTGTACAACTACCACAGTGGTCAAAGATGCACGGCTGTTAAGGTCGTCCTGGAGATGGAATCGGTTGCTGATGTCCTGGTGGAGAAGGTGAAGGAAAAAGTGGCGAAATCAACGGTCGGGGCACCAGAGGATGACTGCGATATCACTCCAGTAGTGTCGGAGTCGTCGCGAATTTCATCGAAGGACTGGTGAAGGATGCCAAAGAGAAAGGAGCTACATTTTGTCAGGAGTACAAGAGAGATGGCAATCTCATACGGTCATTGTTGTTAGACAATGTCCGACCTGATATGAGGATTGCATGGGAAGAACCATTCGGACTGGTTTTACCGGTTATAAGGATCAACTCCATCGAGGAAGGTATCCACCACTGCAGTGCTAGCAACTTCGGACTCCGGGTATTTTACATGACAAACTTTTAAAATGAAAAAAAAAACTGTTAAAAGCATCTCTGTTTCTTCCATTACAGTAACGTAAAGACTGCACATGAATTATGAAATTATGCAGGGATGTGTGTTCACCAAGGATGTGAATAAAGCAATACTGATAAGTGATGCAATGGAGACAGGGATGGTTCAGATCAATTCTGCACCAGCTCGGGGACCAGATCTGTCCCATTTCAGGTAATCAAAACCTACACACACACAAAACCCAGATTCGGATTACTTCATATTCTTAGATGATCAGCATTGTAAAATTTTGAGGAATGATTTGGTATAACAGGGTTTGAAGGACAGTGGAATTGGGTTACCAACAGCTTTAACATGATGACAAAGATCAAGAGCACTGTCATCAACTTACCAACCCCTTCTTATACCATGGGTTAGTAGTATCGGCAGTTGGGCAATCCATGAACATCAGAATAACTAGTTTATGTTAGTTAAGATGGTAAATCTGTGTGTATGGTGTTTAGTTAAAAGGATGAATAATGGAGACAATGTTTCTTTCAACTCTTGTTTATGTCAATTATTTGGAGTTTAAGCTTCATGTTAAAATAATGACAGTTAATAACCACGTAGCTTGGTGAGATGATATGGGTCTTTCCTACCTTAATTAATGGTCAAGGGTTCGTTTCTCCTTGGTATAAAGTAGCTTTAAAACTTGTGGCCAGCGTCTGTCTCCTATATAAGCCAACAAAACACAAAAAGATTAGTCATTGAACTCGTTCTGGTAGACACTTTAAGAAACAAAAAAAAATAATGACCATTAACTAGGCCTCACAGCTTTAGCATATTTTTTTAGGCTAAATGAGGTCATTAGTGAGACTCAAACATTAATTCTCATCAAAGTTTCAGATTTAGCATACTTTTAATTAATCAATTAAATTATTTTGTGGAATATGTTAATAATATAATAAAAAGAAAAATATTTTAAACTCGGTTAATTTTAGGGTTTATGATTGTTATATTTTGACTCAATTTTTAATCGATAATTAAGTTGGGTTTTATTATAATTTCAGTGGTTGAAAATTACTTGGTAATTAAGATTTACTTTAATGAGTAAATATCTATTTTAGGTAGAGATCTTATTAAATAATGTTTCTTGGTGACCAAGTATTTGGGTCTATAAATATAGACTAGGTTTAACCTTTTGAATTATGAGAGAATGAGAGAGAGGGAGAATTACTCTAGAGAGGCCTAACCACTTTTAGGTTCTCTACAAGTATTGTGCCTACGTTGTAAAGATGGGTATTGTAGGATGTTGGGAATAGTATTTTGGTTCCACCGGGTCATGGGATTTGTACACCGGGTTTTGGGATTACATGAGTTATCATGTATTTGTACTATTCGAGTTCTCTACGTTGATAGTGGATTGTTCGTTTCTCTCGTCCGTGGAGGTAGGCTATGTTGAACCACGCTAAATCTTGTCTCATGTACATGTCTTGGTCTATGTCGTTATTATTTTGGTTATTTTGCTGCATAACAAATTTATAACAATGATTTATATTAGAATTTAGAGTTTATGATTTAAAATTTATAAAGTACGGTTTACTATTTACTGTTAGTGATAAAGAGCATAATTTTAAATGCTAAAATCAAAACCCACAGAAATATGAAAAACAAAATTTACACGGTTTATGCATAAAATATTTTCCATCATTTTATATCTGGATTAATTTAGTGAAGGAATGAATTATACATATAACAACTTAAACACGAGTATAGAAATATGGAGTATAATATTTTCATAGTTTCTTTTTTTCATTTTGACTATTGATAGAAACATAAACGAGCAAAAGCTGACTCTGTGAGAATAAAGAGCAACCTGGAATATTAAATAAACAAGTATAGGTTGTGTTTGCTCACAGTAATTTACTGTTGAAATATTATATGCTCTCAAACTCAAACGATTTGCCATAAAATTCTTGTTTTGAATGATTGATTGGACGTAAATGGAATAGGAATTTTCTTTCTCAAACTCTGAAAATTTTGATCTGCCTCCATGTGCCACATACCTTGTTGATTACAGACTTGATCTTCAAGTATCTATGATTTTTGAACTATATGACATTACTAGGTGTAAATTATTAAGAAGAGGCTTCAAAGAAAGTTCGTGGGGACATTTTGTATGATGAAAGATTGCAGAATCGTATCATCGTCTTTCTATTAATATCCCACATCGGTTTCTAACTTGATCTTGAGCTGAATTTTCCAAAGGGTAATTTAAAATTAGTACAGCAAATTATTATTAGATAGAATCTTATATATAATAAAGAAGGTATATTAGAATATATTGTAATTACTAACCAGCAAACAAACAATGGAATCATGTTTTTTTTCTGGTGTTGTGGTTGTAGTTGTAGTTCAACAAACAAGGTTTGTGAGTATGGAGTTGGTAATTTTAGTATTTTACAATTGACATGTAGGAAATTGCTTCCTCTGATTTTTTTTTTTTTATAAATTGGAAGGGGAAACACGTTAACATGATTTAATTCAACCTTAATCACTGTTCTAATAGGTTATTGACAAACTCACGTTTATAATTAATGAATGTCAATTTTTGATATTTTTCTAATTACCTTATGCACAAAAAATTATATTATAGATTTATTCTGCCGTATTATTCATAATCTTGAACAATAAAAATCATTTATTTTATTAATTTTTGTCATGTCATCTTTTTACTAAAAATGACATGAAAAATGAGTGTTTATGATATAATTTTTCCATAAACAGGGATGATGATAAAGCATCTAAGTAACTAAACTAAAAACGACGCCGCACAAAGCGCTCTCTCTCTCTCTCCCTTTTCCGTATTTATTAATCCCAGCCCTAACAAATCCAAAGAGAAAGAAGACTCCTCCCTTCATCTTCACTCTTGGGCAACCAAAAAAAAAGGGAAATCAAAATCATTTCCAATCCTATCTTCTCTCGGTTTCCCTTTCTCTAAATCACAATCTATAAGCAGCTAAACACTTGTTCAAACTCCATCTTACTTTCTAGCTCCTTTTTATTTAAAACAGCTGTTTGGGTGAATTATGCAGCCTTGTAGCCGTGAAATGCAAGCAATGAACTCTCTCTTAAACCCAACTCAACAAGACCTTCAAAGCAACGGCCACCAGCAGATCCAAAACCCACAGTTCCATCCCACATCGTCCCACGACGACTTCCTAGAACAGATGCTCTCCCCTCTCCCTTCTTGCTCATGGTCCGACCTCAAGTCACCTTGGGACCATCCTGCTTCCGATGAAACCGGAGCTTCTAACCCCGACAATAATCTCGCCTTCCACTACGATGAGATTCTAGCCTCCAAGCTTAGACAACATCAAATCAACGGAGGCGGCGGAGGGTCTTCTCATGCTACTTCAGCCATGAAAATGATGATGCAGCAGCAGATGATGTTACCTGGAAGAGGCGTTACGGCTGCAGGTGGAGGAGGTTTCACTATGCCCTTGTATTTGGGTAGTAGTACTAGTGGCGCTGCCGGGTCTCATCATCAGAACGATATCGTGGATGGGTGTTCGTTTCAATCCCCTAATCAACAGGTTCACGTCAGTTTTCACCTCTATTTGGTTTAGTCTTTGACTATAGTATAACATATTATAAAATTATGAATGAACGATTGCAGGGTGGAGAGGGTTCCATGCAAGCTTTGTATAATGGTTTCAGTGATGGATCTTTGCATGGCCATGGGAGTAATCAATCACCGAACCAGCCACCCCATTTTCACCATCCTCAGGCAAGCCTTCCTTTCTCTTTACACTTTATCCTACGAAAGAAACAAGAAGAGCCTAAATGATGGGCTAATGGTTTCAAGTATTTTATTATCAATATGCAGACGCCAAACTTTGGAGCAACAACAGGGACGGTAATGAACCAAAGTCAGGCAAGTGGTTCGACGACCGGAGGTACGCCGGCTCAACCCAAACAGAGAGTTCGGGCTCGAAGGGGTCAAGCTACAGACCCCCACAGTATCGCTGAAAGAGTAAGCAAAGCCTTTAGGCTTTTATGTTTGTTTGTTTTATCGTACCATACAAAGAAGCTAAAAATGATATGATTCGATCCGAATTCTGATTTCTTAAACAATACGTGTTGGCAGTTACGCAGAGAGAGGATTGCAGAGAGAATGAAAGCTCTTCAAGAACTGGTTCCCAATGCCAATAAGGTACCGTCTCCGCCTTGAAACTCTTCAATTAATCTCGTCGGTCAATGTTAGGTTAGCAAAATATAAGGACACGTGTCAGCCAATAGGAAATCGATATCATCACAGACCTGTAACTTTAATTGTCCCGATCCCGATCTCGATCTCGTTCACTACTCCGGAAAAGAGTTGAGTAATTAGTAACTGAATCTATCAGGTTTTAGTATTTTTTTAATATTTAAATTAAGGGAAACTAAAGCGATACATTATATATAACAGTTGGGAAAAATAATTAATCCATGTTGTTATTATAAGTATGTTAACTATTTTTATGATTATTTAGAATAATGAGTATTTTAATTTGTGGATGTGGAATGGCAGACAGATAAAGCTTCAATGCTTGATGAGATAATAGATTATGTCAAATTCCTCCAGCTCCAAGTCAAGGTTGCCCCCTCTCTCTTAAAACTTTTGAATTATTTTATGAAAATAAATTAAGAAGGATTCCCTGACATTGTTTTTAATTATTTATACGTAATCCAGTTGTAATTATATTGTATGGGTCTTTCTGACAAATAAATCTTTTGCATTTTTTTGGTGTTTCCTGGAAATTAAACAGGTTCTGAGTATGAGCAGGTTGGGCGGTGCAGCTGCCGTTGCCCTCCGTGTTGCTGATATGCCTTCTGAGGTAAACCCTAGTTTGATTTTATGGGAAAACATAACAAGAGGCTTCGATATTGTCTTGTTTAAATCATTCTGTTTCTCTCAAATCACACCACAAAACGACAAAACAAAAGTAGCACGCTTGCCCCCCACTGTCATGGTCCATGGGTTCCTCTTTCCCTCTCTCAAGCTTTTTTTTTTTTTTTTTTTTTTTTGAGTTTTTAGTATATTAGCTTTTTTTTTCTTCATTTTTTGTCTAAGCATCTCTTTTGTAGAAAAACAATAATAGCAATCATGATGAAAGCCAATGATAAAAGGAGTACTATGTATTTTTGTCCTTGCAGGGAGGAGGAGATTGTGCTCAGACGACCGCTACCGGTGGTGGGTCCATTCAGCGGAATTCTAACGGCAACCAAACGTCAGCGGACAACGACAGCGTGACGGTGACGGAGCACCAAGTGGCCAAGCTTATGGAAGAAGACATGGGCTCCGCCATGCAGTACCTGCAAGGGAAGGGTCTCTGCCTCATGCCCATCTCCCTCGCCACCGCAATCTCCACCGCCACGTGTCATTCCAGGAACCCCATGATCAACCCGAATAAGGGCGGCAGCAACAACCCTTTACTTCAATCCAACGGCGAAGGACCTTCCTCGCCTAGCATGTCCGTGTTATCTGTGCAGTCGGGTACTAGGGGTAATGGCGGTCTTGACGGTTCCGTTAAAGACGCTGCCTCGGTATCCAAACCGTGATGACGGCGTTGACTGACTTAGAGATCAAAAAGGTTAATCGAAAGAACAGCAACAAAAAAGGAAAGAAAATATGTGGAGGGAATTCAAAAAGGAAGCTTTAAGTCTACGAAAATAAGTTGGTCTCTAAACGACTCCGTATTCACATAGACTTTGAGTAAAGCCTAGCAGCTAACCTGACCAACTCCAACAAAAGCAACAACAGAGGTCTAAGAGGAAGAAGAGGATCACCCAATCCTCAGAACAACTTATTATTGGAATAATTTCAATTGTTTTTGTCGATTTTTTTCTTACTTTATGTTTTTTTAAACTTAAATGTGAAATCAAAATGAATGGTATTAGAACCCAACATTCTAATGAAAAGCATATGGTCTTTATCTTAAGAGACACGTATTTAATCGTAATATCTGTAAAGTGTATTCATTATCAAAGAGTTAAATATTTATGAACAGATATTAATTTCTTAATTCTATTTTAAGTATTATATTAAACTATATTTGATATATTATTGGTGTACAACTCTCCTTCACTATAATAAATTGTAGTGTGTCACCTTACTACGAATAAAATAAAATTTATTAGAAGACATACACTAAAGGTATATAAAATAATTATTCAATTTATTATACGTGGATGACTTGAGAGTGGGAGGCAGCCCAACCAGCTTTGATTACCTTTGGAGTAAATATTTTGTTTTTATCACAATTTTTTTTTTTAAGATTGAAGCAAGTGGTGTGTAGTGAACATGGATTAGCTTACAAGTCAACGAGAGAACTACTTCTGTTTAATATAATTAACTCTATCATTATTATTTAGATAACAAATTATTAAACAGATATGATAAACAATACTGGTTGTACAAGCTTTACACGCATTTGAAATGCTCTTTCCCACTGTTTTAAAATCAAAATGAATACTTTTTTAAGGGAAAAAAAAAGCTATTTTAATAAACGTTGTAATTAAAGGAAATTACGAGAAAAAACACCCAACCCTCTAAAACGGAGGCAATGAATACAAGTGTAGTCATAGTCAATATGTATGGTTTTCATTGAAGAAGTCAAATGGCGTTGAGTCCATTTGGCCTTGTTACTTTGTACTTAAGCTTTGCCTAATCCATCATCTTAATTAGATAATCCCGTAAGACACATTCAACCAAAACACGACCCCCTATTACCAAAAGCAAAATCCAATGATGTCCTTCCAAACGAATTTTTATTCCAAAACAACCATTTCAAATTAGTTGGCTGCTATGTTTTCGGAGACGTTTGTTTCCTGTCGTCACTATTCGTAGATTCGTAAAATGGATGGTTATTGATATTAATCACTTCATTAATTATCTATACTACTATTATATGAAAAATATCACATAAAAGGCTTACCTATTGACACATGGCAAACCCCACATTTCAAACAAACCAACCCCGGAACCCCCTTATATTTTATTTTTATAGATTTTATTTTATTTATATTTTTTCATTTTAAAGAGGTCGATTTGCATAACAATTTTAAACAATTGTCATAAATTTAATTTATGTAATTAGTAAATTATAATTGTATTAATAATAAATAATTATTCAATTTAAGATTCATTAAACCCCAACGAATGTGAGTGCTCATTCCTAGATTTACTAAAATAAGAGTTGTTAGGTCAAGAAACATAAGGGCCCCTAAAAGTTTGACCCACAAGAATAAACATAAAAAAGGAAGAAGTGGGCAGCTACTAAGGACTGCCGTGTCAAAGCGCGTGGAGTTCACGATCCTATTATCGGAGACTGGCGGTAACCCACGACCAACAGCTTGTCACTTCTTTTAGCCCGTTGGATTAAATAATATCATGACAAACTGATTTGTTTTTCTTTCGTTAAATGTAAAAATGTACTTATCTCGAACAAAATCGGTTATCTCCTCCATCAGCCGTGACAAACAAACATTTATTTGGAAGTGTCTCATGTGTCCTATCCCTTCAAGGAATAATACAACGAATGGGAATAAGACATCTCCAACCCCACAAACACAATCAACAAATAAAACATGATCCACTAAGGGAAGAAACATGAACCTGACAACATTGTGAAGAGGTTAACTGCAATTCGACAAGCTCGAGTCCGAGTAATATAGGTTCAAAATGGGGTGTCGGTTACCTACAGCTCGTTTGTCATTGATGTGGGTAAACGGCCATTTAGCAAAAGTTGAAAAATTGTATTGTGGGAAAACGGCAGTTTGGACCAAAAAATATGGTGGGCAAACGCCAGTTTAAATTCCTAAACACAACCAAAAACAGGGCCTTAGACTCCCAACAACACTTGCAGTAATCTCCTCATAATATTCCATTGCCTGCATGAGATACAGAGTGATGTGACGACTAATCTCGAACCCCAGCTTCAACAGATCTTATGCATATCTAATAAAAATCACAGACCCACATGGGAGCATTAAGAGACATGAACTCCACTACTTTGTGTCAGTCACATATTATATGGAGTTTTAAATGATATAAGCAAGATGCAGAATATTTTTAGCCCAGTCATCTGCTCCAACAAGCCAGTAAAAGCTACTAGTCCATTGTCTAAATTCATTCGCCAAAAAAATAAATGAACACCATTAGACTAGAAGGTAGTTCAGATTTCAGAATCATAAGAATTATTCGACAAGTACATTCAATAGTTTAAAATATTTATTAGCTGTCTTCAGTTCACTCCCACTAACACCTTATCATAAATTTAATGTTGTGTGTGCATGTCTACAGAGAGTGTTACATGACAGACAGATACCGTGTGTTAAAACTCACATTAAACCTGTATAGCACGTATAGCGCAAAAACAAAAAACTGGATACGAACTTCATTTGAGGCATGAATCAAACCCTTGTTGAAGCCAAATTGCAGCATCGCTAGTTGCATAAGGGAAAACAGACACAAGCATGGTACTAGAAGAGCCCGAGCCTAATGCTTCACATAAGATATGGAGAGTCAATGGGATTCTGCCAATAGATATGAATAGAAGAGTTCATGCAAGTTTGAAATAAAACTACTCAGACTAATGATATGCCTTGTGCTTTTCACAAGTACAGAGGGCAAGTTAAAGGGGGTGGAAAATCAATTATTACTATAGATTGTTGCTGGTTCAACAAATCTTGAAAGGGCCTATGATCCAACAGTTATATTTATGACTTCCTAAACTAGACAAGTCTTGAATAGAGTTTATATAATAGAAAATCTTTCCATTCATATCGACATGGAAGGTTATAGTAGTGGTCGATGTTATGGCAAAAAAACAGTGTTATCAAAGGAGCAAGACAATCTAGGCACTAGAAGCCTTATATTGCCTTAGGCACACACACACGCACAAAAAAAACCCTCTAGCATGAGTAAAGAAAACTGCAATGTGAATATGTGGTAGTTTTTTGGTGTGTATATACCCGTCTATATATTTGTATATAATTATATATAACTCTATAAAGTGTGGTCTAGATTAATACAAAACCTGCAATTTTTTTAATGGTCAATTTGCTTGGCTTCCTTGTGGTGAATGTTTTTTAATGCTTAAATATTAAGAAGCATGGAATTTGATATCCGGCAGACTTTTATATGCTTATTGCCTTACAAAAAAAAAGTGTACCTAGGCATACCAGGCATGAGCCTGATAAAATGCTTAGGCACATAACTTGACAGCTATCGGAAAAAACAAATATCAGCAACTTCATGGCAAAATGGATCCGGAGAAGAATTCGTAACAAAGGATGGATGCAACAATACCTAGTCATGACAACAAAAATGAACAAAGCAATGAAAGCCTTATGCATAGAATGAGAGATAGTCTAAACTTAGAACATGAAAGAGATGAAGAATAATTGATGACAACTTTGATAAAGAGTTGTGAACAGAAAGTTAAAAGGATTGAAGAAGAAGAAATGCCTCTCAACATACAGACCTGCGCACGGTAAGTGGAAGAAGTCTACTAGACATTTACACGGTACTAGTGCAAGTTCAGTTTAGATAATAATATGGAAATCAACAGATGGATTAGAGAATATAAGAAATCAACAAATCCCCAATGGTTCAGCAAAGCGTAAATCCACATCATTGGGGTCGTCTCAGTGATAGACCATGATGGTCCAATCTTCATTAGTGGCACAACCCAAGCCTTACACCCCTGCCAAAAATAAATAGACTTCAAATTCATCAATAATGCCACTCATTGCTCCCAAAGTTGTATATCATCATTTATGATCATCTTTAGGAAGCATTAAGTCAATATGAGCAAAAATCACCATAAATCACAAAAGAAATGATATCATAGAACCAAAAGGCAAATACAAGCCAAATTCATAAATCAATATCACTTCTTTACCAGATATCCAGTTTCCCATCGAAATGAGTAAACATTTATGTCAATGTATATCCTAAACACTACAGATAGAGCAATTTCATCAAGCTAAAGAATCCCCTAACAGTCCAAAAGCTTCAATAAGCATTTAAGCAGAGGTTGGGGGCTTGAAAGTGTAAGGCTGTGGAAGTGACAACGGACCTCGCCTCGTTTCCTTATCATCAAGCAACCTCTGTGTCCGCTTAGTCTTACAATACTGCCGATCAAAATGCTTGACCTACAACCAATCCAAACCAAAAGAAATGAAAAATAAACCAAATGCAACCCAATATCAAAAACAGGGAAAGATGGAACAAAATTTATGGTTAAATAACAAAGAATATATAGTAATTAGTTACCCAAGAAGCTCTGCAACTCTTAACGTATTCCTCCCTGGATCTTTTGCATTCAGTGGGGTATAGTAGTCCCACTGATCCGATTTCAGTGGGTTTCTTGTCCGAGTGATTTTCCAAGCACGAATAAAAAGCATCACGAGCCTTTTTTTAACCAAAACCCCAAATGAAGAACAACATTCAGATTAGATTCTAAGGGTTTTTCAAAATAAATTAGAGAGATTAAAAACATGGGTATGAAGAGAAAGACCTTGTAGCAAGCTTGTCTGGCTTGCAAAAGCACGTCGGTGTGGACTTCATCTCGTTTCCCCGATACATAAGCTTCTACCGCCATGGCTTACCGGCGTTACCCACCAAAGCAAGAAAGATTGTGACAATCTTATTTCTGTTTCTTGTTCTGGATTCTGGAGGAACCACAATTTGGAATTGGGCTAAATAGAACAATGGTTTGATGGCTTCATCTGGAACTAACATGAGTCGGTAGGCTTGCATAGAGCGTTATTTTAAGGGCCCAATAATTGATACTTGTTCTGGAGGCACCACAATTCGGATTTGGGCTAAATAGAATTAACATGAGCAAAATTTCACTCTGCTAAAAAAATATTGAATTTTTTGAATTAAATTGTAACTTTATAAATTTAATTTTATTAAAAATTAAAAATAAAGCTTAAAATATCTTATTTTTATCAATTAGTGGAATGATTTTCAAGTTTGAGTCGAGCTCCTCAACTTTATCTAATATATGTATATTAGAGACGGAGTCAGGAAATTAATGGGTGTCATTTTTCTTGAATTATATTTATTTATAAATAGTTTTCATTTATTTATATTTTTATAGAAAAATTATGTAAAAAATTTTATCCCAAAATATTTTGATGTGTCATGTGATCACCCATTTTAATAGGTGGCTCCTCCCCTAATGTATATCACGTCTAAAAAATATAAAGAAGTATATATGTATATTATGTATAATTATGAAAAACCATTTAAAGTAAAATCAATTAATACCATAATATTATAAAATTATTTACAATTAAATTGGTCTTCAGGGCTACTATAAAGGTGACAAACTCAAAGTATAATATGTACAACATTTAACATGTATAATTAATAAATCAGTTGAAAAACACATGTATCACAATCACATATATATATATATGACAAATGTTAAGGCCTTACGTAAAAAAACACAAATACTACACTTACAAATAAAAATAAAAAACAACTTATATTTTCTCAAAATCTCATATCACTTAAATAATTAAAAATAGAGTTAATTGTACCACATTACCTAAACTATTATCCTCGTACTTTGAGAATGATAAAATTAAATGTTCAAAAGTATCTAGACTAACTTAAAATGAATGTTATAGTCTAGGATGTGTGATGCTGTTAACTCTTAATAATAAATAAATATTTGAATTTAAAACGTATTATAAATTATAAAAATAAATTAAGGAGCAGAGAAAATTAAATTCGGGGGAGTTTAAGTCGTGCAAAAAGCGTGAAGCCATGTGGGTGATGGTGGGTTAGGAGCAAGTTGTAGTCACCACCAGAAAGTGAGGGATGATGTTCTTCACATGAACCAAAACTTGGTTCATTATTTTACCATGTCTTATTCCAACCTGACAGCGCCTCTTTGTCTACCCCAGTTGCTGTCACAGTTTTACGTCCACTTGCAACCTTCGAGCTGGACGACCAAATCCTTTCATTCTCAACCCCATACTCTTTTCATCATACAACACAGTTTCAATCTCCATATTTTCATTCCTTTTTTCTGAACAAAGTCATGGGGATGGCCGATGGTGCAGAATACAGGGTATCCATTAGCTGATACAGAAAGAAATATGATTCTTGAGCTTAAAGTAGCGACACTGAAGATACAGCAAAGGGTCAATCAAACGCCTCAAAAATTGATTTCGGGGGGAAGATATGGCATACATATCCTTCCAAAGATAAAGTGGACTATTATAGAGATTCATTGATAACAATACGGGCAAAGAGGCTGCCATGGTGGGACAATGATTGAGAAGAAATTTAAATGAAATGAAAATTTGAATACGTTAACCGACAAGGTGAAAGGAAATCATTGGTGAAGATGTACGAACTTTACTAATAAAAAGATGGCAAGAAAAGAAAAAAAAAATTGAAGATGAGATGAGATAACAACACAAACATTAAAGAATCAGCATAAAATGGAACAACAAATACATATTATTCCTTGTTACCATGTCACAATCGTCCAAATCCAGAAATACACGATAGAAGTAACCAAGAACAGAACATGCTCTGTTTCTGGTTTCCATCTAGACAATAACAAAGACTACAGTGGCTAAATCAGGAGACAGTCGAATTATCTGCGGGCGACATCCAGACGATGTCCTTAAGCGCTGGTCGGAGCTCATTGCTGCAAAACTGGTTGTACTCAAGGGTGTCACCATGGTCTTTTTTAACTTCCACCACGAGAAACGACGGTGTCAAAGCGAATATGTTAGCAGCAATGGCTAATCTCCCTTTCCTTCCACATTCTTGACCCTGCAGCCTCACACTTGACTCGCTCTTCTTGACGCTGAACTTCATCGTCTTGCCCACCTCCTCCAGTCTCGATATCACACTGCTCGCCGGCTTTGTTGTCGCGAATCTTAACTCCTCTTTCTCTTCTCTCTTCTTCTCTTCAAACAAAGGTGACAAATCAAAGCCCTCGGATAAAGAAATTATGTGGAAGGCATTCAAAGTTTCGGGCTTTGATGATTTCTCGCCGGTGAACGCTTCGAATTCTAACTCTTCCTTGGTTCTAATAGTTTTGGGTACGGATTTCTTGAACCAAGATGACTCCGTCACCTTCGAGATGGGGATTCGGGTATTTGGGTCTGGATCTAAAAGCTTAGTGATTAATCTACGAGCTTCGGGGGGAAACCAAGGTGGGCACTTGAAATCTCCTCTGTAAATCTTCCTATACATGGAAACCAAGTTATCGTCTTGAAATGGTAAGAACCCGGCAAGAAGAACATAAAGGATTACCCCACAAGACCAAATATCGGCCTTAGCTCCGTCGTACCCTTTTTTCCCAATTACTTCAGGGGCAACATAAGCCGGTGTTCCACAAGTCGTGTGCAATAATCCATCTTGTTTCAAGTGCTCGGAGAAAGCACTGAGTCCGAAATCGGTGACCTTCAAAGTGCCATCTTCACCTAAGAGCAAATTCTCCGGCTTCAAATCACGGTGGTAAACCCCGCGGCTATGGCAGAAATCGATAACGGAGACCAACTGTTGGAAATAAAGTCTGGCCAGGTCTTCCCTGAGCCGACCCTTGGCGACTTTCGAGAACAGTTCGCCGCCGCGAACGAGTTCCATGGCGAAATAAATATTGGACTTACTCGCCATGACTTCGTGCAACTCGACGATATTGGGGTGTTTCACCATCTTCATAACGGAAATTTCCCGCTTGATCTGCTCCATCATCCCGACTTTAATCACTTTCTCTTTGCCAACAACTTTCATGGCAACGTTCTTCCCTGTCTGAAGATTCCGTGCATGGTAAACTTTTGCGAAGGTTCCATGGCCCAACATTCGACCAAGCTCGTATTTTCCATGTAGCAAAGATGGGTGTTGGTCACTTTTTGTTTTCTCTGCCATTTTTATCAGCTCTCAAGAAATATAATACAAAGAAGAAAGGTTTGGATCTAATTTATCGTACATACAAATACAACGCAAGAGATAACATAGTAAAGAAGTAAAAGATTAAGAACAGAGATGGGGCTTTCTTCTGTTTGTGAATGGATCACCCGTCCTCGACGTGTTTCCGGTGGCAACTCCTGTCGCCTATGGACCGCTTGCCGTGCCCACACAGCTCAGGCCTTGTCAACGATGCCGCTCTCATCTCTCTGCATTCCCTCCTTTTTTTGGGCTTTTAGAACGTTAAAGCTTTGCTCTGATATATGCGGAAATAGGAGCTTTGCCTTTCTCTGAGTTCGATGCATTAAGGTTCCATTTTAAAGAAGTTTATACGGGTATAGTTTTCCCATTTTATCCTTTAGTTCATCCGACGGCTGCGATTTAAACTCATTCGATGGAGTTTGTGTCTTGTTTCTTGCATCCTACTTCTCTAACTTTCTCATAAAATTAAAATATAATACACAGCACAAATTAAAAAATAAATAAATAAATTCAACATAGATCCAATTTACCGAAATCTATATTAATATCATGATAGATTAATGTTTGATGTACTAAAAATATTTAATTTTGTACATTATTATTTTCTTCAGATTTTTATATATCAATATTAAATTAGATGATAAAAAATTATAAATATAAAATAAATTTTAGTTTTTTAATCTTGTGATGACATGTCGTCATCTAATTAATTTGTGAATTGTGATACATAAAATTATACACCGATAATATATTAATTTTATTATGATAATGCAAATTAGTCACTTAACTTTTATATCATTTTGGTTTTGGTCATCAAACTTTAAGAGTTTTGATTTTATCGTTCAACTATTGGATTTTGCTTTCTTGGTCACTTGGCCATTAATTGTCTCACACCGTTTAATTTTTTGGTAAATTTATAAAAAAAAAATGGGAGGTTTTCTTCCAATTTGAACAATGGAGAGGTCAAGAAAGAGGTGAAAAGTAATATATATAAACTCAATAATGATCAAACAATGTACATTATATATGAGACCAAGACAACATTGTAGTTTTTATTTGAGTTTTATCTATTTCAAAAAAATCAAACTAAGATGAGAGAGAAAAAAAGGAACATTTTGATATCAGTTACGTCACAAACAACTACCAATGGCAGTCATGGAAAAATGTCAACCATCATGAAAAAGTGTAAATTATTAATTTAATTCCACAAATAAAACTATTCAAAATGCAATGTTATGTTACTCTCGTCTCGTTACACAATTAATGACTATGATACCAAAAAGATTGTAATTACTTATTTTTACCCGGTTTGTAAATACTGTTAATATATTAGCATAATAATTAAAAAGATATTATTATTGCACGTATACATGTTATATTATATGTTTACTATATATGTGATTAATGTGTACAAAATATGTGTGTAATATATGTAAGCGCATGCGTATTATACATATTATGTGCGGTGTATGTGTGTCACATGTTACGTACGTTTTAATAGTTTATATATGTACTAGGGTGTATTTGGTTATACTTATTTTGTGTGTATAAGATGCATGTATGTGTGTGCTTGGGTGTATGTGATATATATGTGGTTTGCATATGCATGTACTACGTATGTTTGTAGTATGTATAATGTTTGTATACTTACATTAATTAAGTGTGTGAGCAAAAATATGTATATGTGTGTTCGAATGTTATATGGTATATGTTAATTTGCATGTATGGTTATATGTACATAAATTATATGTGTATTATTATTATTATTATTATTATTATTGGACTAATGTAAAATAAAATCCAAAACATAAAACCCAAATATTATAATAACAGTCTAAGTCCATATTATTACAAAAAAACAAAAAATATAATAATACAAGGCCCGGTTGGCCTAAGCCCAAAACCCCATTTAACCCTAATTATTTTATCTTTGTGCAGATAACTAGGAGCCGTTGGATCAAAATGTGGATCCAACGGCCACGATCAAGGAAGGGTAAATATCTAGCCAGCCGCGTGAACTACACGTCTGGACGGTTCAAATGCCACGCGCGCGTGCGGTCCACGCGCGGACTCTTCGATATCCCACGCGTGCGTGAGTCCCACGCGCTATAACCCCTCGACTGCTGAGCCCCACGTGTCACGATCTGGAGCCGTTTCACCGATCGAGGTTTCATCTGGGCCGTTCATCCTTCAAGCCATCCCGACCGTTTAGATCGGATCTGATCCAACGGCCGAGAACGCCTCTGGCCGAAGACAACTCCCCCACACCGCCACCATGCTTCCACCATGCCGGTCTCCAACCACCGCGTTCAGACATATCAGAACAACACAAAAAAGATAGACTATGTCAGTGTCAGTTCAGATCTAAAAAATATATTACATTACTTGTTACCAAACCAAAGGGACAGAGATATATGTATGAAACAAGTAATTGTAAGGGAGTCCAGCTGTAATCGGAAAGAAAAAAATAACAAAAAAAAGGCAACAAGTTTTCAGTGGTAACGCTCTTCTCTTTTCTTACTTCTTTGCATGCATAAAGGAAAATATACGTAGTGATAACAAAAAAAAAGAGATTTAGAGCTATTACCCTTGTCGTCTGTGGATCTCCCCTCACCAGTGACAAGCTTCTTCGGCTTTCCGAAGCCGAATATGGTGAACTGAAGGGAGCGGGAGGTCCCTTTTGGTTTCGTTTCGGCTAAACATAAAGAAAAACCTTTTTTCATTTCGTATTTGCTTAGATCTAGGCAAAATGGTGAGTCATAGTGTAAATCTAAGTTCAGATTTGGGTTTGGTTTGAAAAGAGGTTGGTTTTGGGTGTTTCTTTTGGTTCGCCGGCGCTGGCTAGCGGCGGCAGAAAGTCGCCGGTTTCTGGGTTCATCACAGGTTCAGGGGGATTGTTTGAGAGAAAACGAAAGAATGAAATGTTATTATAAAACGGATCGAATGAAAAAATGAGGAAAATTTGAGATTAGGCTGAAAAATGGGGTTTTATAGTTATTTTATTTTGTGAAATGGGCAAATTCTGTAATAAATCCCCCCGCGTTTTCGATATTTTCGTTTTTGTCTCGTCGTAGGGGATATTTACAACTCTGGTCCCCTCATATTTCGAAATCTTGGAATCCAATACCTAAATTAAATTGAATCAATTTTTAAATGGAAAAATTACCTCACTAGTCCCACCGCATTTTTGAAATTTTCACTTCGAGTCTGCCCCTTGGTCCAATTACAGTTTCAGTCCTTTCAAGTTCGGTCCTGCTTGCATTTTCGTCCCTAAATCGCATATTATTGTCCTTTAATTTCTGCTCCTGATGTTTATTTCTTTTCATTTCGGTCCTGATTCCAGGTAACTATTCATGTTCGTTTATTATAATCGTGTATGTTGATTTAGCTTTTTGCCTTTTCATATATCCCTCGTATATGCTTCGCATTTTCATGTTTACATATATATGTGTGTTAAGTTTATGGTGATTATGTATCTTTATGCATTTGTTCGGTTATTCGTATCACACATATTAAATTGATATTTGAGTTGGCTCGAACACAACCTGCTTTATATTTCAGCATGTATGGCATGTTTTCTTTGCTTTTAGGTTATGTGTTGGTATATTTTCTTGGTCATGTATAATGCCATATTTTACGTATGTTACAATGTGTCTTATTGTAATATGTACATTTTTGTAATATGTGTTTTTGTTCCATGCCTTGTAATTGTGACATGTTAGGTTTATTTTTAGTCACGAGTAGGGATAATTTGTATGCATGTATGTCTTATCTTAATATTTTATTTATGTTCTGTTAATAATTTATTATGTGAATATTTATTGCATTTAAATTATTGGCCATGCTTAATATTTTGTTCATTAAGGTTGCATAATGAAATATATATAAATTGTCAATGCGATGCCCTTTTATCCGAGCGTAAACGGGGCCAGTATCAAGCGTAGTGATAGTGGTTGGGCGTTTACTCTCGGATAACGGGGCCTTTAAAATTTATTCGCAATTATAACCGAATTTTAAACTAATAGTCACTTTAATCCGGAAAGTCTAATATTAATGTAGCGGTAATTATTAAAGTACCAATTTTGGGCGGTGTGGGGTGCTAATCCTTCCCCATCCGTAATCGACTCCCGAACCCAACAGTCTTTTTAAATCTACGGTTTTTATAGTGTCCGCCTACCTAATTTTAATAAAATACGATATTTTCAAAACCCCCAATAAAAAAATATTTTATATCCAAAAAATCACAAACACTCCGAAAACATACGTTTTTAGCGAAAAAAGACATCGCCACAAAGATGAAATTCAAAAGTTATATGGTAATAAAAAAATAAAGTTAAATGACTAAAATAAAAAGGAGAGACTAAATGTGTAGTTTATCCATAAACTCTGGACATCAATACATAAATTAATAATCCGTGTCAGGCTTTTTAAAATTGTTAGGTTGTCAATAATTCCGCGAGGTCCACACAGTGTAGGAAAGTGCGACTGTAAAAATAGGAGTTGTTTGTGGAGTCCACTTTCTTTTATTTAAAGAAAACAAATAAATGTAAAAATTTTTGTTTTACAAGTAATAATTTAGTTAATTTTTAGGAAAAAAATATCATTTTTCCAATTAATCCTCATTTGATGAGTATAAATGTTCATTTTAACACAAGATTCTGTAAAAAAGCACACACATTTTTGGATGACACTGGAAATATTTACATCTACCCCAATTGTTTCACTTTAACCCATTTTTACTTTGGGTGGAATATTCTGACGAAGATTCGATTATGTTTGGTACAAAATCAAAAGCTCCTTTCCATTTTCTTCATCATATCAGTTTTGACATTCTACTATTAAAAATGGTAACACGTCAGATTAAGGTTTATATTCAATCGATTTGTTTTTTTTATAAATATCAATAATTGAATAGATCAGTTTAATCATAAAATTAAATAAATTAAACTGATTTCAAATCCAAGATGTTATAATCAAACCAACACGAAATAATGGAATAACTGGGTTGTACTTTATTACTTTTTAAGAATTTATATATATAATGAAAATATTCATTGTTAAATTAACATATAGTTAGCTAATTGAGTTAAATAATTAGATTATATTATTTTATATTTAATTATTTAATTGGTTTTCCCTTCTCCTCTTCTAGATAGAAAATGTTAAAAAATTATTTAATTGGTTTTGTTTGAAGCATGTGGTAGATGTATATCTCACGAAAATTCAGGTAGGCACAGAATGCCTGTGGCCTGTGGGTCTTTGCATTTCTCACTCAAATACTTCCAAAATTTTCATTGGCTTGCCCAACTTGCATACTGTGTATATATCAGACGAAAGTAACGCCATTGTCATAACTTATGGATTCTAAAATTAAATTTGTTCGATACAGAGACGGAGTCAAAAAAACATATTAAGAGATAAAGTATAATTAATCATAAATGAGGGATCAAGTTCAAATAAATTGAAATTTTATTATTAGATTTTTCCATTATTTTTTTATTTATTTACACAAATCTACAAGTGGATCCGTCCATGGTTCGATATTGAATTAATGTTAAATAATAAGGATTCTAAACAAATTAATAAACAATTTATCACAAACAACGATTCCACGTGCAAAAATGACATTTTTCTATGAAGATTAACTTTTTTAAAATATATATAATGATAAAATAATAGAATTCAAATCCTGTATCCATTTGTTTAATATCAGTTTTAGCACGTGGTTAATTAACCCATGAATAAAAATTTCTAATGGAGGAAGAGGAAGAGGAAGAGGAAGAGAAAGAGGAAGACTTGATAACTACAGAGTCCAAGGCTGTCTCTAGAACCAGCGGAAATCTGGATAACTGAATAACTAATAATTACAAGAATTTGCGGTTCTCATTTTCAGTCATAATGTAATATTTGAAAGTTTATTAGTCTTGTTTCATTGGTTGAGATGAACGGACACAATTGTATTTTTTTAACTTAGGTTCAACTCCAAATATCTGAATTCATTGTTTTGTTTTTATTCATAAATTATAAATATGATATTTTATAGATTAAGATACCAATTTAAACATGGTCTAATTATTAAAATTCATTAATTGATCGAATAATTAATAATAATTATTTTTTATTTTATATAAATTTAAATTTTGACATATGTCTTGACAATATAAATATCTCTTTATTTAATAAAAAATTTAATTATTAATTAAAAGTTTATTATCATCCAAATTGTTATTTTAATAATATATTTATTATTATTTTGGAGAGAAAAAAACGTTTTTTTTTCTTTGGGAATCTGCTGCATGTGGACGGGTATGGTGCATCAGACATTGAGCAAATGAGCTATGAATCACCTAATTTGGTTTACATGGGTTAATGGCGGCTACGCCCACCACCAATGACTTTGCCAGTCTTTAATATTCATTAATTGTTGGAAAAAACTAATACTTAATTAGTACAATTATTACTTGTCTTCAACAGACCTTATTGATTGGTACCATATTTTTTGTTTTGCTCATAAATGAAAAAACAAATAGTTTAGACAAGCTTGAAAAGACCCTAAAATAATCATCCCAACAAGGGAAAAATAAGTTACTCAACAAACAAAAGAAATTTCAAAAAAGTAAGATAAGTAAGAGTAAAAGTAAAAGTTGACCTAGAAGGAAAGAAATACGTGGAAAATTTAAATATTCGAACCGTGATATTGTAAAAAAATAAATTAAGTTTAAATGTTTTTTTTTAATTTAGATTAATCGACTAACAAAGAGATTATAAATATATATATATTTAATTTTTAAAATTATTATATTTAGGAAAAGGGTGTGATAGGAAATGGATGATGATGCATGAGATAAAGTTTAGTGATCTTATCCAGAAACTATGATTTGATTCATAATATTACAATTTCCAGACAGAATAATAGTGATCTTATCCAGAAACAATGATTTGATTAATAATAGTACAATTTCCAGACAAAATAAATATCATATTCTTAATTTAACTTGAATGAACATCAAGCCAAAAAAATAAAATTATCTCAATTTGTAACGTGGATTGATGCAAAAGCATGCCAAGTCATAGTTCATGTAACGTGGACAAAAATTTTATGTTCTTTTTCGGTGTTAATTTTTATGCCCTAATATTGAAATTTATTAAAAAATTAAATTATAAACTTTAATTTAAATCTTAAACTATAAAGGTGATATAGAAAAAAAATAAATAGTGCTAAGAATAATTTCTAAACTCTAAACTTAATTTTTAATGTGAAGACATAAATATAAACACAAAAAATGTAGATGATTTCTATTCACGTAACATGTACAATGGTTTAAATTTGATCATTTTTCTGATCTAATTGTAAAAGCATAATTTTTTGTAATAGAAAAGTTAATTTGGATTTTAAAATATTTTGTCTGTAAATTTAATTTTTAATTTTCTTTTGAAGTTAATTAAATAATTATAAGACTCTATAGTGTATAAATTTTTTATTTTTTTTAAAAAAATTAAACTTAGTGATAATTAATATTGAAGGATAAACATCAAAATAATATTAATTAAAATTTTAATTAAAAAGTCTAAACTTTACACTACATGCAGAGCACCATAAAATCACATACATTGAATTGTGTTGGACACTGTTTCGTTTTCCACAAACTTTATCCAATGAGCCAATAAGGTTGTAAGAACTGACTTCGATCCACATAAAAGGAAAAAGTCATGTAGAAATGTTCACGTCAAGAAACACTACTGATGTGTTACTTGTGTACAATTACATGAAAATCTCTCTTCCAATAAAAAAAATGAAAATCTAATTATTTTGGTTTATTGGTATTCATTAGGACTAGATTTATAATTAAATAATTTTAAATGTTTTATTAAAAACAAAATTTAATAAATATTTTTTTACAATTTTTAAAAT
This sequence comes from Hibiscus mutabilis, assembly GCA_019671005.1. Taxonomy (NCBI): domain Eukaryota; kingdom Viridiplantae; phylum Streptophyta; class Magnoliopsida; order Malvales; family Malvaceae; genus Hibiscus; species Hibiscus mutabilis. Next base: position 22,765 of record JAGYYJ010000628.1, read on the forward strand.
TGTTTTTAATTGAATATTAGAACCAAATATTCCAAAATTTTCTTAATATCAAAAAACCTAAATCCAACTCTTTTATTTTTCATTCTTTCCTTTTGTACCCTAATTTGAGCTGGCACAGATTTTAAAAAAAGTAAACTATACGAAATATCGTTTAATTTTAATGTGTGAATCGAACATGCCATTAAATTAAATTTTGATACTATTATACTACTAAATTTAGCTTTTGTTTTAATTAATGAACATAAGCTTATAATTAACAAATTGTTTTAATTAACCATCATAGACTTGAAGAAGACGTGGATAATAAATAAATAGAAAATTTCCACGTAATTAATTTATTATTTGAAGATTAATAAAAAAATTAAGATTAAAAGACGTCTTATTGATAAAAGATTCTTCATAACCTCAAAAACAAGTTAATGACATTCTAAAAATAAAAAATCACTATGAAGTTGGACAAAAAATGGGTTTTTAGATTTTTAATATTAAGGAGATTTTGAAATATTTGATTCTTATGTATTAATTAAAAATAATACGAAGAAATATAAAAAATTATTAAATCTTATTTTTTATTTTCTTTTGAAATAATTTTAATGATAAGTCTATTGTTAGAAAGATTTTCAAATTGTTAATAAATTTGTTACGACTTTGAAGGAAGTTCAAAATTTAAAGTGGTGTATATAAGAAAATCTATAATCTCATATTTGTTTAATATTACTCAAAAAGTTAATGTTTTATTTTTGTTTTTACAATTAAATGAAAATCTCTCTTTCGATAAAAAAAATAAAATTTTAATATTGGTTTTGGTTTATGTAAATTCAAAATTTATTTTTGTTTTTTTCAAAATTTAATTTTAATTTAAAAATGGTGAAGCTTGATTGTAAAATTAGAAAATGACTTTTAAAAAATGAAAACAAAAATTAGTGAAAATTTGAAAACCTAAAAATGATATTTTCATTGAAAATATTTTAGGAGAGTGAAACATATGAAAACAAGTTTTTTTTATTTTAACTTCATTTTAACCCGTGTTCGAATCCTTCTAATATTATTTTTTAAAACTTTAGTTTATTTACTCATATTTTATTTATTATTAAAATAATTTTTATATTTTATTTTTATTTTAATTATTTAATAATTATTATTTTATTTCTATTTTAAAAAAGCTAAATACCAAACACATTTTTACTATTTTTATTTTAGAAAACAAATTTCCATCACTATGAACCAAGCATTTTTTTAACATTTAGAAAACTGAAAATCAAAATACAAATAGAAAATATTCTTTTAAACCAAAAGATCTTAATTGTTGTTGGTTTCCAAGGTGTTCATTGGGGTGAATTCAATAAATAATATGTTTTAATAGTCTATATAGAGGTAGATATTGATCACAAAATTTAAAAGTACTTCGTATCGAGGCATTAACCAAACTCTCAACTACTAGTTAATGTAGGAAATATCTTTACTATCTCACTCAAATCCTATTTTTAAATGAAAACCTAAATTAATACATAATCATACGAAATTAAAGTTTATATTTCTTCAAACTAAATTCTAATAATAACATTTTGAATTTTTGATATCATCCCTCCCTCTTTCATTCTTTCCTTTTTGTACCCTAATTGAGTAATTGTGTGCTGACACACAGATAAAGAAACACGAGGTTCAAATCGGTAAATGTAGCAATTTAACCTGATTCACTGCAGTTTTTAAGATATATAAGTTTATGTTCTTAACTGTATTTTAGAGTAATTTTTTTTGTTATTATCTTAGGAGATTTGATTTTGAATAATTTTGTCCGTAAGTTATACGCGAGTTTTATAACGTTAAATTTGAACATATGCCACCATAAGACTAAATTACTTTTTTTAAAAAAATAGCATTATCTTTTATATTTTCAAAAACAATAGTAAACATAAAAAATTTATTTATTTAGAACACTTTTAACAATAATATCACATATTTAAATTTTAAACTAAATAATTAAAACAACACATTTTAAAAACAAATTATAAAATGAATGCAAAACTTATTTTTGAAAAAAAAAATGAACACTAACCCCAAGGTAGACTGGTAGAGAAATTACTTGCAAATGGTTGGGGACTTTATGTTGAAAAAGACAATAAAAAGCTCATGTCAGAGACAGTATATGAGTATATGGATTTGTGAAATTAATTTGATAGGGGGACATGACTCAACAAACGAAATTGATTGCAAAAAGCAAACAAACGAAGTTTTAAAAATTCTTTAAAATATTTGTTATTATTGAAAGGATTCCTTGATATTCTTCAAAGATAATTTTAAAATTTTGTAAGAAAAAAAAATCAGTTCCAGTTGTGTTGGCAGCCTGGTGTTTTCCCATGTTTCTTCTTGTTTATAACAAATTTTCTTTTTTTCTTTTTAATCCCAAAATTCAAAGTTCAAAGGGACTAATATGCGAGTGAATATGGTCCATGGACATATGATTTGTTTCAAAAAAGTAATCCAAAAATTGTCAATAATTTTAATTTATATATATGATCGGTGTAAATTAACTAATTAAGGGTGTTTGGATATGTAACTCTATGTGTTTTTTTAATATGTTGGTATGATTATAAGGTAGTATCTGTTTAATTTTTTAGCCTTTAATAACACATACCGTGCACACATGGTGCTCGAACACGGGTCGCTTTGATGGAATACAACAATCTTTATCACTCGAACCACTCAATGGGTTCATATAACTCTATGCGTTATATTTATAGTTTTGTGAACATATTTGACTGATAATCTGATATAGTATAATTACATTGTAACTTTATGTTATACTCATTTGATAGTATAAATTATAATTATGAAATTACTTTAATCTAAACTTTTTAAACAACATTAATTGTACAACTGAAGAGTATTATTATGTGTCTAATTACATAAATTTTTACTTCTCCCTCTAAAAAAAATAAAGAATGTGATTGAGAGTCATAAAAAATAATACATTTTTTTAAAAATAATTGACGGAAATGTTATTAAAAGTTGTATATATCTCATTCGATATTTGAAACGTGATAAAATGACATTAAAATATTATCAATTAGTTAGCATCAACCTAAAAGAACCAAAGGCTAGGTCAATGAGTGGAAAATGATGGGTTTGGATTTCCCTGACGAGTGACGACTCATTTCATGTACATACCTCATCTTTGAGACCAGAATTTTTCTGAAAAGATCAAACCATTAACACGTTACACTTGTCGTATCAATGGGAATATGCGTGAAAAATGCCGTTGTCGTTGCCGTTTCATCTTTAAAATGAAAGAGCTCAAAAGATTATATTTCTGAGACGAACCTTGAAACGAAGATTAAAGTCTCCAGAAGAGCAGGCAGAGATTGGTTTCATTTCAATGACCTCTTTGTTTTATGCAAAGATAAGATAAGAATCGAGTGCACAACAGTGACGTTTAAAAATTGTAAACTTTTATTATAATAACAGATCTTTTTTAAAATTAAATTATAATTATTTTTTAAAAAATAAAAAAATTGCTCTCTTAGGATCTGCATAATCCGTCCCTAACTGCGGATGTCCAGAAATTGAAAACGTCGTTATCCATGGGTTCTAATTTACGTGCCGCCTACGTATTCAACCAAAGATTTTGGCAATAATAATACTCTGTCTGTGTACACTGTACTAGTAATTGTGGTCCAGCTAAAGCGTTGGAGCGGCATGGATCCACCATCCACATCGAGTTTGAACCCTTTTTTTTAAACAAAAGATCATCACTTAAAGGAAACATTACAACAGGGGCCTCAGGCCAGGAGGCATAAGCACCGGCCAGTTATATGGGCACGAATTGAATTTTACAGCTTGACTCGGACTTGGGATGTAATTTTCTCAATTTTCAGGTATTTGAAATGTTTAGCTTGTTAGCTATAAATATATTTTATAATTAGATTTATCTACAACCCAAATTTTTATTTACTAACAAACTAATCTTTAAAATTATTATTTTTTAAAAATAAAAGTCTTGAAAAAAAAATTATTCTTTTTACGATTAGATCCCAACAAACAATTTTTTCCCTATAATTACATCAGCTCTTTTATATAATTAGCCCATGTCTTTGTGTTTAGGATACTTATGTTTTTGCCCACCGGGTTGGGGTGGGCTTCATCCTTCACCCAACCATCATCACCATTTTTTGCTGATAATATGGAATGATCCACCATCCACATTGAGTTTGAACCTTTTAAACAATTGAGATGCCAACCATTTCAATTTTGCAAGCAAACTTTGTTTTGAACTTGTTAGCTGCTAAACTCGCATTAACCAAACATATTTATCTACAACCCAATATGTATACTACTATAAAACTATATCTTTAATTCTCAAAACAAACATAAAAATAAAAGAACTTGAAAAAAAATTAATGTAAATAATAACACCTAATTTAAGTTCGGGCCAACAAACAATGTTAGGAGGATAAATTACATCAAATAAGAAGGATGCCCATGACTTTGTGTAATGATGGGTCCTTTTGATGTTTGAAATCTAAACTATGGGGACATCATCAGATCAGTCCAACAAACCATCTGCCACCAATTTTAATCTGATAATACAAGAGGGCCAGAAAAAGCATGTGGGGCTCACACAATTAAAAGAAAAACTAAATTAAAAACAGTTTTAAAGCATTTTGCTTTCTTTTGCTTTTTGTTTTTACTTTTTATTATTTGCCCAAATTAAACTATCATTTTGGAACTTTAGGTTCCAAACCATAATTTGTGAAGATGGCCATTTAAACTATCATTTTAGTCATTTAAGTCTACGGTTACAAAAATATCATTTTATAAGCTTTTCTAATAAATATAAATATTTATTTCTTTTTAAATTTTAAAATATTATAAAATAAAAAAAGCCCCTAAACTATTTTTTTTGTCATTTTAGTTTTTCAGTTACTTTAGTCAAAAGAGGAGGATAAATACTAATAAGATGTCGAATAATAAATTTTTTAACTAATTAATAGTTGATGTAATGAAAGAAGAAAAATAACATAGTTTAAGACCTTATTTTGTCTAAAAAAATAGGGGACATCATCAATCAGACCAAAAAACAGAAAAGAGCTATTTTGCCTAAAATTAATCAGAAGAACAAAATAATTATATAATTTCAGATTATTTTTAATTTCTGCATTGATATTTTGCAACGGTAGAAGGAAATGTGGGGGATGGGATTTTTACCGTAGGCAGTTAATTGCTGGGAATAAGAAGAGCAGACTTTTGGAACTGTGAAAACACCAAAAAAACCTGAGGCAGTGAGCACAACCAAGTGTCAGTTCAGTTCAGATTTCATTTCATTTTAAGAATTTAACAGTCTATCTTTACTCTTTAGGCTCAGGGCGGTAAAAAACGTTGAAACCTTTATTTGTAAAAGATAACAGTATTCTTTGGGTAAAACCAGACACCCCTTTGTTTTATGATGACAGCAGCAAGGTAAAATATATGATTTTTAACCAAATAAATTTACCCAGTTTGGTCATTTTCCAGATGGTTATAGAGCTGCCACACCTGGCCAAAACAAACAGCAACACTGCCAACTGCACATTGTACCAATGGATCAAACTTTTTTAAATTTTAAAAAAAAAATGAAAATAAAAACAAATGGTTGGAAATTGGAAATTTATTACCTTCATGGTTGTTGCAGGATCACCAGAAAAGAGTGCTCTCAGCTTTATTAGGAACTCATTCAAGTAAGGAAGGACCAATTTAAGTAACCAAAAGGCTTCTTCTTCTCCAACCACACAGCTTGATTCATCTGTATCCACAACTCCCCTGCAATGTCAGAAACAAAAAAACATGGTTTCCAAAAAAAAGATTAAATTTCAGTGACTACACAATTAGTGTCATATGATGAAAAGTTTTTACCTGCAGATTATTGATCTGTAAAGGAATATGACAGCTAGGTAAACCAGACACATATAGGAAATTGCAGAAACACAGCTGTAGAAGGCATTGATCAACCATAGTTTCAGTAATTCAGATAAAAATGAAAAAAAAAAGGTGTAAAATTCCAAATTTGAAACTTGTGTTTTAGTGACCATTTACAGACCTGATGTTGAGGTCTTGAGTGTAAGAAGAGGAGATAATGAAAATGTTCCCATCCCAAACACCAATGTCGATTTTGATACATCTCTCCACATTGCTAAATCAACTGAAATATTAACAAAGACAGACAAGAAGAAGAAGAATTAAACAAGTTGCAGATATGAAACTCATTGATCTTTGCAGGAAATGAAATGACTTCCTACCTAGATTCTGCCATTTGTTCTGAGTTTGTGGGAAGCTCTGGTAAAAATAACCATTTGAGGCTGAAACTGAAGGATATAACAACAATGTCAGAAACATTCAGAGAGGTACTAAACAGGGTTTATCTCAGTAAGTAAAACATCAAATAGATACAAACACTTACAAGGAGAAGATTTGGCAACTTTTGCAGGAGTTGTGTAAAGTTTTGTGGCACGTTTTACAACTGGCGGAAACTGTTTATTCACTGTTGAAGAAAATGGTGCAGTTCTGTTATGGAATTGGCTAGTTTTCTTGACTTCATTAACAGCTTTTTCAGGTTTTGTTTCTGGTAATTTCTTCACTTCATCAGCCACTTTGTCAGGCTTCTTCTCTTGTACATTCATTTCCTTGATGTCATCAAAACTCTTCTTTTCATTCCCAACCACCTCAATTTCCTCCTCCTCCTCTTCTTCTTCTTCAGAAGATTCTTCATCATCTTCAACACCATTATCACCTGATACTTCTGGAGATGATCCTACTAAATCCCCATTGCTTGTACTGCTTGTAATGGCATTTTCTTGTCCTACTAAATCCTCAGACCCAGAACCATTCTTCTCATTTTCTTCAATGGAAACATCATTTACCTCCTTTTGATCATCCAAAATCAAAACTTTTTCATCCCCTTCATTTCTTTTCCCATTACTTGCTGTCTGATCTGATTTTGCCTTCCTTAATTGAACTGAATCCCCTCCATTCTCTCACCAGCTTCATTACCATTTTTGCTCAGCTCAGCAGACTTTTTGGGGAGTTCAGATCTTGGCTTCTTCATATGAATTGGGCTTCTCTCAATTCCATCAACAGACTTACTCACCTCCCTCATTCCTTCAGATCTTCCTTTCTTGAACTGAACTGGGCTCTTCTTATTAATCCCATCAACAGACAAGCTCAAATCTTTGCAATGCTCCATAGATCTCCCTTTAGCCATCTGAATTTGGGTTTTACCTTTGGAAATCTGAATTGGGTTCTTCTCTAAACCTTCAAAGTTTCCATTTTTCCAAGTCTTTCTCTTTCCCACACCGCCGTTAACGGTTTGGCCTTTCTTCAAGCTCAGTCTTTTATTACCAGCACCACCGGCATTGCCATTTTCTTCATTAATGTTGCCGTTTTCTTCACCATTGAAAACCTTAATTCCACCTTTAACTTCATCGTTCTTCATTCTAGTTTCCCACACTGACCCTGCAACAACAACACTGCTCTTAGCTTCTCTTTTCTAAAACTCAAATCCATCTCTCTCTCCTATTTATGGAACGTTGTTTTAGCCTTAATCACGGTGATTGAGTAGCAGTGCAACACGGATGTTAATAATTGGATAAGGGGAGTCTTTAAGATGAAGCAATGGAGGTTGGTGGGATGCAACATTCTCTTCCCCTTTGAAATAGCATTGCAAAGGAAGCGGAATTGGTTTCTTTATTTTTTGCTCTCTCTCTCTCTCTCTCTCTCTCTCTCTCTCTTTTTTTTCATTTTTGATTTAATGTAGAGTTTTGTAGTTGGGTATATGATTAAGAGTTGTTAAAGACTATAATATAACTTTTTTAATTAAAAAATAAATTTATTCAACCTGAGAGTCTGAGACTGAGAATTCAATGTATGCAACCGATTGGACTTAATTTTTATGCTCAAATAGTTGCCACAAAACCAGAGTACCGTAAAGAAAGAAGAGGTGAAAGCAAAGGTTGCCTATGCAAGCAAATGAAGGGAAATCCTTACGGCCCGGTCGGTGAAGATTGTCACTGTTAGGCCATGTTTTGATTTGGTGGATTTTGGTTGGTGTTGATTAGATTTAGGGGAAACAAATGAACTTAGGACATCATGCATCGCCACTAACAGTAATTGGCTACGTTAAGCAGGATGTGCCAACGTGATGATTTGTGTTTTTAAACACAATCATTAATCATCAAAGATAATGGAATATCATCCAAAGTCTGAAAATATTTATTCGACTTTGAGAGTCCGACATGTATAATAATATTTTATAAATAAGATGAATATTAAATGTGATTGTAAGACTTTTAATAGGCCCACTAGTTTATTATTGTAGTAAATATTTAGAGTTACAACAGACCCAAACTCTATTAAAATTTAATGGAGAAGCAACTAAAATATAGAGTCAATTTCTTGGATTCCAATCTGTAGATTTTGGCATTGTCCCAGTAATAATAATTTAAGCAGTGGTGAAACAGACCCGACCCGATGTTTTGTTTCTTAATCTAAGATTCGCTGGGTTTTGTCTACCGGATCCCTAACCCAACTTTTTGGATAGGTATGAAATCTAGAACGCGTAGGGTTGGGGTGCCGTTCCAATTATTGCTCCGTTGAAGGCACGTGACTGTCCAGAATTACGAGTACCAAAGCAATGGGGAATTATGTTCTGCTGACTCTGAGCACGTTAAGCAATTAGGGTTCATAGAAATTGGCCCCCAGCGTCAACGATCACCATCTTCTTGGTATTTCAAAATCAATAAACTTTAGCCTTTTAAAAAAAAAAAACTATAAAATTGGTTTAGTTAACTTGGATTCATAAGAAAAAGAAAACGAATCCTTCCCAAAATTTCATTGATTTCTGATATTGGGATTAATGATATTAGCGTCGGGAATGGCCATTGTTGAATTTGTAGGTTGAAATTGTATTTACACGCATTACAAGCAAGAATATGTACTGAAATAACTGCAACTGGACACGTGATCTCGATATCTATCATATACAATGTGAAGTACCCTGCGAACCTTACTATATATAATAGTGGTGAAACAAAATGACTCAAAAAAATCAAATATTTATATTGACTCAACATAAAAAAATTAATTTAAATTAAGATTTTATAAATTTAACTCGAAATTTTTTAAAATAAAATTCAAAAATTCGAATAATTCAAAATTTTTAGTAAATACTGGAATAATTTTAAAGTTCGAGTTCAAGTTTTCAACTCTACATGATATATTATGTATATCACATGTGAAAAATAGGAAGATATATATATACATATTTTATATGAGTATAGAGTTTTGTTTAAATTATAATTAATTTATACTAAAAAATTATAAATAATTACAATTAAATTTGTATTAGAATTTAAAAATGACACATCACAATTCAAATTTTATAAACTTAACTCAAATAAAATTAATATCATAAAATAAAACTTATAAACTCGACTAACTTTAAATTTTTTTAACTTACCTTAAGCAGCCTTACTGTATGGTAGGAGAACTATCTAAATTCACAAAGCAACCTCAGAATTGTTGGCCTTTTACGGACTCTTTTTTATGAAGGGCAACAGGCCAATATCTGTGATTTGAAAGCGCGACAGCCTTCACCTCGGGGAAATAAATCATAAAAAGTGATCAAATTTCATTAAAAGGAGAGAGAAGTCATGGAAGCTATGGTGGTTGCAGTAACACCAGAGCCTGACTTCTGACTTATAAGTACAGAAAACATATGGCTTCTGGTAAATTGGAGAACTAATGTTACATCAAAGGATGTCATAGGCCCCCTTATAAAAACATGTTTTTCTATGGTTGCTTCATCATGCATCCAATTTGTTCATTTCATCTTCCTTGATTTGTGTCCAAAGTATAAATATTTTGCCATTTTGGACCCGTTTTAGGTGAATGAACGGGCCACATGATTGTCTATATGAGAAAGATTGTGGAACGTTCTAATTTACTTATGCCTTTTTGCTATGAACATGAACATTTAAATGCTATCTTTTTTCCTTGGGCTTGAGCATGTACTGGGCCGGGAATAGCCGGGGTAACACTGTAACAGGCAATACCCCACCACGACCAATTTTTTTTCACCTTGTCCTTCTATAAAAATGATTTATCCAATTTTTTTATATAAAAATTAGTTTATTTATGAATTTGCCTCCCGACCCCAAATTTTGATTCTATCATTGGGATTATATTTGGAATCTATTCCGAGCATATCAATGTTGAAATGGCTGGTGAGGTTTTGTTGTGGTGGGAAGTTATCATTTAGTTGGATTTGGTGTAGCAGAAAAAAAAGCCCCTTGAGATTCAAAGTGGATTGGCATCGAATCCAACACTCATCTGCAACTAAAGGTGTTAACCACTTGCCCAACTTTATGCAAAGAACCACTTCACAATTCTGTCATATGATATTCCAAATCAGAATAAGATACTAAAGCAGTTGCAACTGCTCACATGTAACGAATAATTTTTCTTTTTTCAGAACAAAAACACGAGCGTTCGACCTGAAAACAATTGCAATGGAACTTTGATGAAGGCTAGGTCAAAAGATGAAAAGATGAAGTTGTTTGTTCTAAAGAGAAACAATAGGAACGATTCAACCCTTATTGCTGAAGATTATTACATATGAAACTTCAATCAATTTCTCAGTCATCTATAGTGATCGAGCACAACACTTTACAATATCAGAATTTTAGCTTTTCTATATATTCTTCTGCAAATGGTGTGGTTTAGCAATCGGTTTTCATTTCTTCGAAGCAGCAAGCAAACTCTGTACAACACAAGACTTTAAATATCACCCTTTTAAGGCTTGTAATCTTTGCTAACCTATGATTTTGGTTTCAATTCTAAGTTCATCCTATATGTTACTAGAAAAGGAAAGAAAGAAAAGACTGCTACATTGATCAAACCAGGAGTTGAATCATATAACCGACGGAGGTGGAGTTTCCCATACTTCAAACACATTTTCCTCGCTATGAAGTGCAAAGAGACGATCACCCCCGATCGAGAAATTGCAGATAGAGCCGCCGTAACTTCTTCTAAGCCTAGATGTTAGCACCAAATCTGGACCACAAAAAACCGCGATGCAATCATTCATCGACGAAAACAACTGCCCATTATACAATGCCAACTTGGGATAGCAAGGCTCATCGGGCATTTTCCCCTTGAGCAGCCTACTTCTGGAACTCCATCTTACACTTCCTCCATTGATCCTCAAATCTATGAACCCCAAATCATCATACTCATTCACTACACAAATAGAATTACATTCCTCCATTGCAACAGCATCTCTGACTCTCTTCTCATCAATGGTTAGAGGGGCACCGATGTCGGACCAAGACCAAACCATTCTCTTCTCTCGAAAATCAAGTAAACTGATGTAACAGTTATCTTTTCTGGGAAACAATGTGGCAACTAATAAACAGCTACTACCATTCAACCACTGTAGTTTATCAGCATCACCAAGAGACCAGCCAGGACTCTCGTAAAAGAAATCCATTTGTTTACCGGTAACTTGGTCCCAAACTCCAATCCCATACTCATTGCTTCTTCCTTTACAGCTTGCAAAAATCTTATAATCTGGACTGAAACCCAAAGCCCCGGCAGTGAAACTCTTGGTTTGATTATCATGAACAACGTTAAACTTGTGTCTTAAATCTCCAGTTGATGAACTGAACAACCCCATCCCGCCATTTCCTTTGCCTAGCCTTTCGCAAGCACTTATCAATACATTCTCAGCGTTGATCCAGCCTATGTCGTTGATTCTCTGGTAGTCGAGATTGATTGGTGGGTGTTCTTCTAACATCCAGTCATAAATATGGACCAAGCTACCATAAGCCACGCAGCAGCCGCCGTCCGGACCGGCTCGGATTGCGGTTCCATCCCCTGGGGCTCGCCCTGTTACCGACCGGGATAGCTTTAACCTGTTACCATCAAATGGACCCCATTTAGCCGAGCGGACATGGTCAATTAGGCCGTAAAACATGGCTTCTCGGTAAAGAAGCCTTTCGGGGACATTGGAAGGAATGTAGAGATCGCCTGTTCGGAGGAGATCGAGGAAGACAGCGAAACAGTCGGGGTTTCGATCAATAAAGAATTCTTGGCGGCTGTTTGGTTGTTGTCGTAAGTCCCAATTGTCGTCAAATAATGCACCGAAAAAAGAATCCCTGCCTGCGTTTGCGAGTGTTGTAGCCGTCGTTTGAAAGATTCTGCCTCCTACATTGAATTTGACTATGTCTTTTTGGATTCCCATGACTCAATTCTTTGTCAAAAATTAAAGAATCCTGGATTGGAAAACAGGGGAAATCTTGGATTCAGAATTGAGCGTTTGCCAAAGAAAATACAGAACACAGATAAATAATTTAAGTTGGATGAAAAGAGGAATCAAATATAGGTGCGGAACTAACAATAAAGAAAGATGGATGAAAAGCTCAGTTTTTAAGCTACAAGTGAGATGCCCTGGTTCAACAAGAAACAGGGATCTGAATTAAATGAGGCAAATTTAATCAAAATGAAGAAAACTGAGATCTGGGTATTGGAAAGACATGGATTTTAAAGGTGGGTTTTTTTTCCTCCTTCGAGTTCCATCTCCATTGACCTCTACATGTTTTCTCTCTTCTTTAGCTACTCAAGTCTTCTTGTTGAACTTTATGCTTATTAAATTATTAACTAGTCCCTGATAGGGTCCAGTTTTTAGCTTTTGCTTCCTCTCCATGTTTCCTCAAAATATCAATATCAAAAGGATTTTTCATGAATCAAACGGTAGACATATCAGGAAAACGATCCTCCATTAGTTAATTCTGTTTTTTGGGTTTTTTGTTAAGAGTCTTTTGGCCAATGAAGCCAGCCTTATTAAACAAATCTTTAGCCAAAAGAGACCGTATCTTGTGGGGTGTCCTAACTCTTTTTTTGTTGTTGTAACTTTATCTTCCTTAAATTCTCTCTTTTTCTATTATCATCACCTTCCACCACCATTGTTTTTTTCTTTTTACTTTGAACCACATATTGGAATATGAACTAACAATCCAATTCACACGCAAATTAAGACTTTTTAACCTAATTCAACCCTCCAAAAACCATACAAAAAATCATATCAACTCAATTACTATAAATCAAATAATTTGCGGTTCTTGAGCAAAACACTCTCTCTGTTCTTGTGTTTGATGGCTTTGTTTGCGGTTCATGTACGACACATAATGACCGATAGGGGTTGCTGCTATTACTAGAAATCAAATAATTTACTGCTTCTTTGTTTTCAATCCATGCTTTCAAGGCACTCTCATTCTGATTATAAATTGTTTGATCAAACAATGTGGGTCAAGAATTGTTCATTTTAACTCCTCCCCCTTAAGATTTAGAAGATTCTTGTAATTGAAATTGAACCCCTTTTTGTTGTAGGTATTGGATTATCAATCAGTTGGATCCTTATCATTTAAGGCTCCCCTAACTCAATTAAACTTATTTATTGTCATTGTTAAGCCACTCCATAGTCCCCACTCCACAAGAACCAAACTATGTATTTCCTTTCAGTGTGTTAGTTAAGCATTTATGGCATATTGTTTGATTGATGGGTGAAATAATATAGATATATACATTGGTTCTGGATTTCATCTCATGTTTGATGCATGCATAGATGGTTGTACAATTCGATTCAATTCAATTCGTCGAGTCATGTCGTGAGAACATAAACTAGGATTTTTTGAATACACGTGTTTTAAACTGGTATAACAATTCTAAATTATATTCTTACGATACAGTCTAGCCATTTAATTCCTGCCGTGATAATACTAAAACAAATTTCGAAAGATTTTTTTAAATTGTTGATGAATATTTAGTTTCCAACACACTCTTACTCAATACTTCCATATTAAGCAACTTTCCTTGAGTGACTAATGACACATTAACTATGCACACCCCTAGTTACAAGAGGCAAAAGTAAAATATTTATCCCCAGTTTCTTTGAGTTTAAGGTAGCATCTTCTATTGTAATAATGAGTATGTAATGTCAATAAAGTTTAAAGCGATACCGATTATCTTTTGGGTTTTGGTTCTTATGCACAATTATGGTGGAAATGACACATTAACAAACAGTGGAAGTAATTGCTTAGGAGGATTCTTGAGCTTCTGTCAAAAGATAATCGGTATCGCTTTAAACTTTATTGACATTACATACTCATTATTACAATAGAAGATGCTATCTTAAACTCAAAGAAACTGGGGATAAATATTTTACTTTTGCCTCTTGTAATGAGGGGTGTGCATAATTAACCGTAACCATTAACCGTAATCGTTAATCGGTATAACCGTTACATTTTATAAGTTAATTAACCGAACCGTTAAAATTAAACGGTTTCGGTTAACCGAACCGTTAAAAATGATGGTTAATGGTTACAGTTACGAATTTTGACTAATGGTTAACCTATAGGTTAACCGTTATTAAATTATTTATATATATTTAAAATATAAAATAACTTTAAAAAAGTCAACACACAGATACAAATATACACGATTTTTTTTAAATATGGCGTAAGTGGTTAAAATGTCTTTATTTAAGTATTTTTATGAATACTTTAATATAATATTTATAGAAAATATAATTATATTATTCTCTAAAAAATAATGAACATGTGAGAAAAAATTATAATAGGTTACAGGTTAACTTATAACTGAACCGTTGGTTTACCGTTGACAGTTAACCGTTTTTTAATGGTTAGGTTACGGTTAACAAAATTCAATAACCGCTATAACAGTTAACCGACTGTTTAAGCTAAATGGTACGATTAACCTACCATTAACGCCCCTACTTGTACCTTGTTTACTAGTCTCACTGTTTGGTGTTTCTGGTTTTGCTTTTAATTTCTGAAAACTAATGTCAGCAGACAAAGCACAGCAAATCATGTTATACCGTTACATTTTTTGGCTGTTCTCGTGGGAAAAAAAAAACACAGTAATCCAGATGTTTGTGCCAGTTTTGCTGCTCTGAAACTTTGGAAAGGAAGTAAGGGACATATTTAAATGGGATTGGAGAGATAATATCCCACTAAAAGTCCTAAATTTAAGGATATCTACAATCTGAGGCTGCCAGTCGGACTATATACACACGTGGAAGCCCAAACATGACTTGGGTATGGGCCCAGGCCTTCCACGATATTGTCCGTAAAACATGTTTAGGTTGGACAACTAAATATATAAACGAACATTGTTGGCACTTTGGCAGCCACAGTGCCCAAAAGACTTCACTTTGTTCCTTTCCTGCATAAAATTTTGGTGGCAATCCATCGCACCTCTTCAAAGTTACCATACATATATATCGAACTTAACAAGTGGTCCCAGTTGAAAAGAGAATGATGTTCATTTTCAGAGATTCAAGTTCAAATCGTTTTGCTTGCAAGGTATGTGTGCATCATCAAAGAGTTAAAAATGTGTATGGACATATATTATTACCTTATAATCATATTAGAGAGTACTATTAAAGGATCTTTTGTTAATGCGTACATATCTTGTAAATAAATTGATCAAATCCGTATCCCTGAAAATAATTTTTTTATTGAAATCACTTGAAAATATATAATATCTTATATTTTCTTAAATTGATCTAAAACACGACAACACGAACAATATTTTAAAGTAGAAAAAATAAGTAATTATTTTGGACGAATATAGTTTGAAGAATCATGAAAGCATTGATGTACGGGCGGGCACACAGTATTATTATATCCCAATATTATAAAACATGTCGGTTATTTCTTATTACTCAACTTCCTCAATCAATGCGAATCATTAAGATTGCCTCAATTTTAATTTTGTTTAAAACTCTTGCAAACCCTTTGCAATTTGATATAGTTTTTAGTGTAAGAATAAACTAAAAAGGAGAGATTTATATAAAATACATATAATTTTTTTAATATATTAGTATAATTATATAATAATATTTATTTATATTATTTTTAAATTATTTAATAATGCACATGACTTTATACATATAGGTGTTTGAACTTTAAAAAATATATATTAAAGGGTGTGGTTACTGTTGATTTTCCCATGAATGTGGCATAACGCATGGGATTGGTTGATCATTGATTTTTCACGACTCACAATCAAACTACTGCTCAACCTGCTGACCAAAGTGAAAAGACCAAATTTATAAAGAGTTTTTCTCTTAAAGAAAACATGTCCAATTGTTTTTTTTTTTCCTTCAAAAAACGTAATTTAGTAGGAAAAGAAAAAGATGATTCAACACACCATGAAGAATCATTGAATACCCACCAACAAATAACAATCCCTTTGATAGATTCACCAACCCTGTTTTATATTTACAAAAATATTTGTATTGAATTCTTTTTTCATTTATGAAGCTCAAGTTTTGAGTTTTGACACTTCTAAACCGCATCTCTCCCGTCTCTCCTTCCAAAAGTCAATACCCTCTTTTCGATTTCCTCCTGAGTTAATATTAATATTATTTTTAAAGACTGTACTCATAATTGCAAAGGAAATGGAGCAGTTTATGCTCTAACAGAGACAAAAGTGCTTCACTTTGGTGGTTGCTTGTTTTGTTGGCATTGATAAACTTGCAAAACCAGACAAGGTAAGCTCACATTATCTGTAAGACCCAATTTTCATTATGCTGAAAATGTTTTTTTTAATTCCCATTAATTATTTCAAGAACACTGTTAATTTTGTTGGTTTCTTACAGGCACTTCTTTTTTTGGAGATTTTCTGGTTATCACGAGAAGTCGAGAACCCCTCTCAAGTCTGCAGGCATTTATTGCCAAATACTCTCCTTCTATTTGAACCCTCGAACACGGCTCAAAACTTGTTCTTATGGCGGTATTGGCTTTAATGGAGCTGCTGATTTGAAGTTTAGCCATAGAGGCTTGAGTTGGGTTCAAGGTGGTGATTTTAAGCTTTCTTCTTTCTTGTTGTTTCTCAAAATTTTGACGTTTTGGCTCAAAATGGATATTGGTTTCTTCGGTTCTGTACTAATCCTATCACTCTTCTTCAAGCATTTTACCTGTCAACTACCCAACACAGATGAGTTTTATGTCTCCGATTTCTTGAAGAAGATGGGTTCAAACTCTTCTTTAGCCTACAACTTCTCTGATTCTGTTTGTTCATGGGAACGGGTGCTCTGTGATACTAAGAAGGAGAATGTTATTGGGTTAAAGGCTTCAGGTTTAGGCCTCTCTGGTTTGATGCCTGATACCACCATTGGTAAGCTAACTCAGCTTCAGTCTTTGGATCTTAGCAATAACAAAATCACTGCTTTGCCTTCTGATTTATGGAGTTTAGGCTCACTTAAGAGACTTAACCTCTCCTCTAATCAGATTTCTGGGTTTCTCCCTAGCAATATTGGCAGCTTTGGTCAGCTTGAAGTCATTGATCTTTCTGGAAATAATTTCTCTGGCGAAATCCCTGCAGCTATAAGCTCCCTAGCTAGTTTACAAGTTCTTAAGCTTGCTGGAAATGGATTTGAATGGAGCATTCCAGCTGGAATTCTGAATTGCCAGTCTTTGGTTTCACTCGATCTCTCATTAAATCGTCTGAATGGTTCCTTGCCAGATGATTTCGGTGCAGCTTTTCCTAAGCTCAAAACTTTAAATCTTGCCAGAAATGAGATTTAGGGTCATGTCTCGGATTTTGCAGAAATGAAGTCTCTTACCAGCCTTAACATTTCTGGGAACTTGTTTAAGGGTTCGAATTCGATTATCGTTGTCTTTCAAGGGCAGCTGGAAGTGATTGATCTCAGCAGGAACCAGCTTCAAGGTCACATTTCTCAGGTACAATTCGATTCTACTTACAAGTGGTCTCGTTTGGTTTATCTAGACTTGTCTGAGAATCAGCTTAGTGGAGAAATTTTCCTAAATCAGAGTCAATCTGGCAACCTTAGACATCTTAATCTTGCATGCAATGGGTTTGCTACACAGGAATTCCCCAGAATTGAAACACTTTTGGGTTTAGAGTATCTTAATTTGTCGAAAACCAGTCTCATCGGTCATATTCCTGGTGAAATTTTGCAAATGAGTAACTTACATGCACTTGATGTTTCATCAAACTATCTTACCGGACACATTCCATCATTGGCTCATAAAAGCCTCAAAATACTTGATGTTTCACACAACAATTTGACCGGAGAAATTCCGATTTCTCTCTTGGAAAAACTCGGTGGGATGGAGAGATACAACTTCTCTTACAACAACTTAACACTTTGTGATTCAAGGCTCTCCCTTGAGACCTTGGAAACTGCCTTTTATGGCTCATTAAACAGCTGTCTCATTGCTGCAAATCCGGTCCTTTTCAAAAGAAGAGCCAATAGACACAGAGGGTATACGCTTGTCTTAGCTTTAACCTTCTCCACGGTGTGCTTGCTTGCCGGCTTGGTGTTCCTAGCCTTCGGTTGCAGAAGGAATTCCAGGACATGGGTAGTTAAGCAACCTTCATATAAAGAGGAACAGAATATTTCGGGTCCGTTTTCGTTCCAAACTGATTCGACCACTTGGGTGGCCGATGTTAAGCAGGCAGCATCAGTCCCTGTAGTGATTTTTGAGAAACCACTATTAAATATCACATTTGCGGACCTCTTGTCTGCAACTTCAAATTTCGATCGAGATACTCTACTAGCAGAAGGGAAGTTTGGGCCTGTTTATAGAGGATTTCTGTCTGGTGGTATTCATGTAGCTGTTAAAGTGTTGGTTCATGGATCAACTTTGACAGACCAGACAGACCAAGAAGCTGCGAGAGAGCTTGAGTATCTTGGTCGAATCAAACACCCGAATCTTGTTCCATTAACAGGATATTGCTTGGCCGGGGATCAAAGGATTGCTATTTATGATTACATGGAAAATGGGAACTTGCAGAATTTGTTACACGACTTGCCACTCGGTGTTCAAGCAACAGATGAATGGAGCACTGATACCTGGGAAGAAAACAACAATGGGATCTAAAATGTTGGCTCTGAAGAGTCGTTGGCAACCTGGGCATTTCGACACAAAATAGCCCTTGGCACGGCAAGAGCACTCGCATTTCTTCATCATGGTTGCTCACCTTCGATAATCCACAGAGATGTCAAAGCTAGCAGTGTTTATCTTGACTTAAATTTGGAGCCTAGATTATCAGACTTCGGATTGGCCAAGATTTTTGGAACTGGTCTAGAGGATGAAATTGCCCGCGGAACACCAGGATATGTACCACCCGAATTTTCTCAGCCCAAATGTGATGCCCCTACGCCAAAATCAGATGTATACTGCTTCGGTTTTGTTTTGTTCGAGTTAATTACGGGGAAAAAGCCAATTGGAGATGATTATCCAGAGGAGCAAGAAGCAAGTTCAGTGAGTTGGGTTAGAGGATTGGTGAGAAAGAGTGAAGGATCAAAAGCTATTGATCCTAAAATCCGTGATACAGGTCCGGATTACCAAATGGAGGAGGCCCTCAAGATCGGGTATCTGTGCACTGCTGATCTTCCTACCAAGCGACCGAGCATGCAACAGATTGTTGGCCTGCTGTAGGATATTGAACCAAGAGCTCCTCAATGAGAAACAATGACTATAAGTTACTTTTGTTTGTTTGTCTTTCTACCATGATGAGTTTTACCTTGTGCCACCATAGGAGAATGTACAGTAATTCTCAAGTAATGTCTTGGACTCTTATATCTATGTTTAAATACACGAGTTCGATACTTGAAAGTTTGAAGATTGAATCCACTTACAGATAAATCAATTCCAGACTAGATTTATGAGGCTAGTAAAATTAATGGAGGTCTTGACTTATACTGTTTCTTTGCCGAGGCAATGTGAGCTTTCGGTCACCCCATAGATCTGGAGCTATTGTTGGTGCTTGGTACTGGACCACTGCTTCACCATTAATGGAAGATATACATACTGTGCGGCTACATGAAGGAAACAAAATGCGATTTGTACTTAAAATATATGTTATACGTAGAAGAATAAAGGTGGCCGTGATGGAGAATGATTCCTACCAAAAACTTATTAGACATTAGCGGCTGAACTGCTAATCATTTAGGATGATGTAATAATGAACATGTTCATGAAGCAATTCTTGCCTCTATTATTGTATGATATTAACATCCCATAAGGTTTGGAGCAGGGGCAATTCAAAGATTTAGGGACTTGTGCATTTATTAAAATGAAGCCCTTTATTTATAGTTCGTAAAAAATAAACTTTTTCAAAAAAAAATCTTAATAAAAAAATTATTTAATTACTCTCTTGAACAACAAAAAATTCACTTATAAACATCTAAAAATCTAAAATTTTAACTTAAAAAGTGCTGCCCTTTTTGCATGTTTTGAAGTAAAATCATTTGCAATATCAACTTATTTCAAAAGATCACTCTTCTAAGTAATTTCAGCTTAATAAATAATGTATTTCCATCAACATCAGATAACTCACTCTTCTTAAGAGCATTTTCAAAATTATTACAATGAGTTTTGAGATTAACGTCGTCTAATGAAAGTGATTAACCAGAATGAAACAAGAAACCAAAAACATTCTCATATAATTGATATTGTTCAAATATCTTATCTAAAGAAATAATGGCTTGATTGACAATATACAAGAAGTATTCAATTCAAAATGATTCATCTGGAGATACTAACATTCGTATTTTGCAATTAATTTGAAGGACGATATAAGTTATTTGTAAATTGTTAATTATCGAATATAAAAATTTATAAATAATTAATTTATATTTAATTTTTATTTTTAAACCCTTTCTTTTTTAAGGTCTTGTTCGATCGTTTTATTTGCGCATATCCATAACCCATTGGTTTGGGGTAATGTCAAGTCATATGTGTTGATAAGTTTTAAAATATAGGTAGCTTAATTGGGCCGGTAGCCAAGCATTTCTTGTGACTCTGACTTTCTGGAGGGGGAAATTGCACAACAAAAGCACTCATCTTCTGTCCTTTATTTAAATGATTGAGATACCCCCAACTCAAACTTTTTTTTAACCTTTGTGATGTGCACATTTTAAAAACTAAATTATTTATATTTATCTTCCTACTTTTTAAATATTTAAATTTGACCACAACCTAAATCATGACTCTGTCCCTACAAATAAGGGAAGCTTGTAAAATGTAGATTTTAATAAAAAAGAACTATACAATTCAGAAAGAAAAAGAATACGCTTTATATGTACAACATCATGGGTTGGTGTGAAAAAAAGAGAGTCCTTGGTTAGCATGCTGGAATTTCCACACCCTATTCGACTTCCGGCATCATAGGAGATTGGTTTAAGAGCATTTCGATAGGTTGAATCTCCAAACTTTATGCATCAACGGTTAGGTCTGAACAAATAAATAATCATGGATCTTTATCATTGCCTTTGAGAGTTATATTTTAATTCATAATATGCATTAAAAGAATACACAATTTTTCCTAAAAGTTTAAATCTTAATTTTAAATTTTAAACCTTAAATTTTAACTATAATTCTTAAATCTTAAACTTTACAACTTAAACCCTAAACTATAAGCCTAAATAAACCATAATTTTGATAAGCTTATGTAAATTAAAGCTTACACAACTTGTGTATTAAAATTTTTGTCTACCTTTAATATATAAAACGCAAGGTTATACTTTGATACACAAATTGTATAAAATAATTTATACAAACTGTCCATTTAAACTTTAAAATCCTAAATCCTCAACCATAAACTCTTATATCCTAAATTTTAAACTTTAGATCCTAAATTCCTAAATCTTAAAGTTGATAACTTTTTCTAAGTGTTTTCCTAAAATTATATGTTATGTTATAAAATTAAGGATCGCCAACATAGCCTTGTTTGGTAAATAACAGTTTGAGCTAAAATTAGAGGTTTACGTTTAAATTAAAGGTTTGACTGGTCAAATCGCTAATTTGGATGTTTGGTGAATAACAGATTAGAATAGCGTACTGCAGTGAAACCTCTAATTTTGAAAAAAGTTGCTAATAGGAGCTTTTTAAAATTAGAAGTTTTGACATAAAAGTTATAAAGACCATTTTACCCTTAACAATTATAAAAAATCTCCAAATAATTTAAATTTAACTTTTCTATTTTAATTCTTTACCCTCATATATTTATATTGTGATATTTATGAACTATTACTTTTTTTTCTTTTAATTCTCACATATTTATATTTATTTTTAAATTTAGTAATTAATTAAATAGTAATAAAAACACTTATATAAATAATAAATTAATACATAGATTATAAAATATTTATTTAAATAAACTCATCACGGTCAATAGATCACGTGTGCTAATAGTGTGCTTGTTTCCAAAACTCTTTATTATTACCTTGACTAACATCATCGGAAAGCAACTTCAATACTTCATGATCTTTAGACTACTCTATCCTGTCAATATATGAGTTTAATGCATTTTCAACCACCACTGTAATATATATTGAAGAACAAGACTTTTTTTTATGGTAAAATGATAAAAAAAAATATTTCAGCGTTTGCATGTTTTGTTATTTGATTTTTTATTTTTTTGGAGTAAATAATTTTCAACATTTTAATTTAGATCAAATATGTCTTTATTAGATGAAAATTATCAGTCAACTGATGGTCAACAGTTGATTTTGACTGAACTTATCACGCGTTAAGATATGTTCGACTTGGCATATGCCACTTCATATTTTTTGTAAAAAAATTGTTTTTTATACCATTCTTTATTATGACACGTAGCTGACTATCATGCTGACACGTGACCGAACTGGATGATGACATGTGGTGAATATGATGTTAACACATGACGAATATGATGTTGACAAATCAGCATATTTTAAACATAACAAGTCCAGTCGATATCAGCCATTGACCATTAGTTGACTAACGTTTTTCATCTAACGAGAGCATATTTAGACCAAATTAAAATATTGAGGATCAAATTAAAATATTAAAGATTGTTTGCTCCAAAAAAACAGAATAAGAAGCCGAATAATAAAATATGCAAATATTGAGGGTACCTTTTATCATTTTGCCTTTTTTATTTAATTCAGTTTAGATTAACCTTGGCTGGTTGAAAATCCGTGAGTCACGGAGGTGGAAGAAATCAATGCCATGAGGCAGTACAGGAAAATGTTCATACCATCTTCAGCACCGTCTCTGGAGAGTAATATGAGTTTTCATTTAGGGCCTCACTTTTTAATTTAAATATTAATTTTATAAGTTAATTGTTATTTTATATTATTTTAATTGTATTTAAAGTATTTTTAAATAAAATAATAAAACATTTTTGTTTTACAAAAATTTATTAAAATAAAATTTAAAATTGTAAAAAGAAGGTGATTCTGGAGGGACAGTGCAAATTTTTAAAGGCGGTGTAGACGAGTTTTGAACACACATTCCAATGAAACTTTATGGGCCACATGTCTCTGGCACTTTTTTTCTTTCTTGTAGCAGTTATCGAGAAAGCTGTCCGGGAATCAATGAGTTACAAGCATATTACTCCCATATAATTTCACAATTTTAGAGGTTTTTCCATCTCCTTTTTAATCTTCTGTCATTGCAGAAATAAAGGGATATATTATTTCTTTGTCGGGTGAAAGGATTCTTGCAGAGGCTGCTAAATAATTTGCATGATAAAACGAAGGGACCTATTAATTTTCTTTTCTGTGTTTGGTTAATAAATGTCTTTCTTTTTTGTATTTGTGGATTGATTATGTTCCCTGTGGCATTTCTTTCATATGCTTACATACCAAACATGGGTTGGCTAAAGGGAAATGACCTTTTGGTGACTGTCAAGTCCTCAAGGAGCAGATTTGTGCTCTAAACTCAAAGGGCATAGTCCTAAAAATTGAATTCCATATATAATATGACTTGAGGTTTTAAAAATTCTTTATAAAAAAATCAATTAAACTTCTGACTTACTTAACACCCGGCTGATGGGAAGTACTCGAGGATTCTCAAAATTCACAATAAATATTAAATTATATTTTTATAATTTATTTAATGTGTTTATTAGTTGTATTTAAAATATTTTTTAACGAAATAATAAAAATGATATATTTAACAAAATTTTATCTAATTTTATATTTATAAAATATTAAATTAATTATTTAAGTAGTAAAAATATGATTTTATTTTATAAAGTTATTATTATTATTTTTTTGCTTAGGACCAAAAAAATATTTGAGACAACTTTATTCATATTATTAAATAAGTAAATAGTTTCCTTTATTAATATTTTTCGTTATTAATTGTTTTAACAATTAATTTATGTTGACTTGCTAAGAGGGGGCTGATCTTACCCAGGGTCGGTAGGAGCCCTGGTCCCCAAAATTTTTAAAATTTAAAATTTAATCTTTGTTTTTTTTTTTAATTTTAATTTGGTATCTTCAAAAATTTTATAAAATTTTAATTGAACCCCCTTCTAAAAATTCTAAAAAGTTCTTAAATTTTATAAAAAATTACTTAGACTTCATTTTTTTCAAAATTTTAAATTAAACCCATAAAATAATTTTTTTAAATTTAAACCTTCAAAACTTTTAAAATTTTAAAATAAATTCTCTCAAACTTTGTTTTTTAGATCCGCCCCTGGTGCTAAGCAGATTAACGTAATCAATTATTTACATGTACACGTGAAAAAATACTAGCGTAGATTATTTATCAAGTGATCTGTTATTTAAAATTAAACATTTTTATATCAAAAATATATTTACAAAAATATAAATAATAAAAAAATATAAAAATACTATCGTGGATTATATTAGAAACACTTTCTAATGTTGAGTGATGGGACAATAGTCAAATAAACCGCGTCGCATAACTCGCATTATCATCTCATAATAATTTAACATTAAAGAGAATATTTAATTAAACCACTAACTTTAAAATATCAATTAATTCTATCAAAAAATCAATTAAAATTAATTTATTACGTCATTGTAATTTAATAGTAAAAGTCATAATAACTAGACGTATTGGTATAGGTCGACATGTACCGATACGTCAATGTAATTTTAAGATTTAGAATAATATGTGTATTTTTAGTCATTACGCCAATTAGTGGATCTCAAGAACACATAATATTAATGTTTGAGAAATAGGATGAGTCTAGCACTAGAGACCACACCGCTATACACCACTAACACTATATACATCTACACACTATTAATTTTTGATGACTTTTAAATAATTATTAAAAATCTCAAAGGATCGGCATGCATTTAATCATATTTCAAAATAAAATTGAAAGAAATTATTTCATAAACCATTATCACCACCTCATTTATGGTCCTACCCAATTAAAATAAAATCACATCATCTTTATTTTTCACATAATATTTTCTTATAAATTAAAATTTACAAATCATATTCTTCTTCACACATTATATATTAATTTTAATATGTTAATGAATAAAATCGTTAAAATAAAAAAATCTCAAAACTTAACCCACAAATCAAAAGAGACAAAAATAAAATAGTTAATTCTAATTGGATAATAAATAAAGTTTTGCATCTCCAACAGATTTCGACGGGCTAATAAACTTTCCGCTAAGCTTTTTTTTATTTTTATTTTTTATCAATGTGATCTTTTCAAACGAATCCAGTATTTCCAATTCCTTCATTAGAAAGTCGCTCTAACATAGATTTAAGCGAAAGTAACAGCGGTCATTAGGTAGAACTATTAGTTTTTAATGAAGTTTAAATAAATAGATATAAATATAGATGAGACGGTAAAAATAATTTATAAAATAATTTTTTTAATTTTATTTTAAAATATAATTAATTGTATGTCGAGTCTTTAAGATCTTTAATAATTATTAAAAAAATTAATGTTATTACCTTTTTAGAATTTTATACAATATTTTAATAACATAACTAAATCTCACCCATCTAAAGATCAAACACATGTTTAATGAGATTTATTTAATATTTGTACCATAATTATTGCTGATATATTTAATATAAAATAAAATATTCCCTTCACCCACAAATTAAAAAATGGTAGAATCTAATTTATTCTTAAGACGAAGGGTCAATATGTTGTTAGATTTTTTTTGACCAAATAAAGATTTATTCATTCAAATTAAAGGTAAAAACAACAAAGGCACGAGAGACCTAGATGAACAAGCTCACAACGAGCCAAGCAAAAACAAACAGATTATGGCAAATATAGTGGCCGAATGTCTTAAAAAGAAAACCAAAACAGACATATGTGTCATCCAAAGCAGTTGAGAAAAGCTGTGCGTCGTGACTATTTTTGGGTCCTCCTACGAAAAGTCTTTTGCGTTCGAAAGACTCGTCGAGTATTTCAAGAGGGCAAGCTGACGTTGACGGTGAAAAATAAACACCAAGGCCTTTAGCAACCAAACTCATCCTTTTAGAGAAATTACCGAAAAAAGTAAAATTCGTCGAAAGGGTTGAAGGAGGAGAAACGAAGCCATAGAAACTCATCAAACCTGCACAGATAACAAATTTGAGGCTAAACACAATAGCCACTAAAGAAAAAATCTTCGTCGAAATCACTACCTCGATGCCACGAAAGTTTTTTTCTCTTGCCTGTATGCTAGCCTTTGAGAAGAGTACAGTCGATGTCAAAAGTCGAAAACCCTTATAAAATAGTTGAAATATTTTACAAAAATACTAAATCAAAACTGAGACAAAAGACAAAAAAAATCTTAAGATAAAGGGGAAAGGACAGAGGAAGATTAAGGAGAAGGGAAGTGACCGCCGCTTACAAAGCTCCTGAGGCGCCACCTTTTTTTTTTTTGAAGGATTATATTATATTTTATTAGTCGTAAATGATATCATCAATTACAATATTCATAATATAATTTAGTATATTATATGAAAAGATAAACGGTTCATTATAAGATAATGCTCAATATACTAGGGCGTGTGCAACTCGATTGGTAGTTCAACCTATGTGCGAGACTTTAAGACCAGGGTGATCAGCAAGGAGGGCATGCTGAGGCGCCACCTATGCTAACTGGAAAAGTGGAAAACTTTTAGCGTTGGGAGCTTTTTGAGACAAAGCAGCTTTGTTTTTTTTTTTTTAATATATTGCTAGATTGACAAAAGTCGATTACGTTATTGAGAATTCAGGTTTGATTCGTATTCTATGTGAACCACGTGTGAATAGTAATTCATTTTTAGTAACAAAGTTATTTGTATTTTATTATTATTTCTTTTAAACTAATGAAACATGGATTAATGTAGGGAAAAGAAAATAAGAATAGTTCTAGACCCAAAAGAATATGAGTACAAAAGTTAATCACGTGTCAACCTTTTATTGTCTCTTTCCAAGTAGACGATTTTTTTTGTCTCCCACATTAATATGCAGTAGCATAAACGACACCTGCGTAATAGTGGAGAGCGGCCAATCCGGTGTTTCCGGAGTAGTAAAATATTTTCTCTCCATTGCTTCCGATATTACAAGGTACGGACGCCATCTTCCTTCCTCTTCTTTCATTTCAGTTATTATGTTTTTCATTAACAGAAGGAAACTCAATTTTTGTCTTGGTGATTGTTTTAAGGGAAAAAAACTGGTTTGGCATTGGACTCTTGGTAGGAATAGGAATGGTTATCAGATCAGATTTAGAGATGGAGCTTACTGTTAAGGGATCGAGCATGATCTACCCTGCACAGCAGACTCCAAAAGAAACACACTGGATTTCGAATTTGGACATGGTGATGACAACATTTCATGTCCCTATGCTCTTCTTCTACAAACCAAATGGTTCCTCTGATTTCTTTAAACTCCAAGTGCTTAAAGAGGCTTTAAGGAAGGCTCTTGTGCCATTCTATCCTTTCGCTGGGAGGTTGGGATGTGATGAAAATGGTAGATTCCAGATAATATGCCACGCGGAGGGAGTTCTGTGGGTAGAAGCTGAAGCTATACCCGCAATAGATAATCTTGCTGGTTTTACTCCTAGCCCAAAACTGCGGAAACTGGTTCCCACGGTTGATTATTCCGGAGGTACCGGTTCTTATCCGCTTTTTATGGCCCAGGTATGTGTTCCCCGGAAAACCATTGTTTTATGACAATTGGAAAATTGAACAGCTCAATTGTGTGTGTATTTTGCTAGCTAACTACATTCAAATGCGGTGGAGTCTGTCTTGGAGTTGGAACTCACCACACTCTGTGTGATGGCACAACGGTTCTTCATTTGGTCAATAGTTGGTCTGAAATGGCAAGAGGCTTGTCCCAAGTTACTGTGGCGCCGCTTATTGACCGAACCCTTCTCCGAGCAAGAGTGCGGCCAACCCCTAGATTTCATCATGTCGAATATGACTCATCTCCTTCCTTACTCACCTCTGCGTCATCACTTGGTCCTAATCCTAAACCCTCATCTGTATCTGTTTTTAAGATCACACAAGATCATCTTAATACCTTAAAAGCCAAGGCATTCAAACGTGAAAACAGAACCAAGTACAGCAACTACACCATCCTAGCAGCATACATATGGCGTTGTGCAAGTAAAGCTCGAGGTCTCTTAGATGATCAACCGACCAAGTTACTCATGCCAATCAATGGACGCCGCAGACTACATCCTACTTTGGCAATGTAGTTTTCACGGCATCATCGATTTCTCTATCGGGAAATCTCCAATCAGAATCGATCGAAGACACCGTAGAGCGAGTTCATGGGGCATTGCAAAGGGTGGACAATGAATATCTAAGATCAGCTCTTGACTACCTAGAAACACTGCCGGACATAACTGCTGCCAGGAGAGAAGCAGAAACTGTCCAGTGTCCAAACCTAAGCATCAACAATTGGATGCGACTGCCTATGCATGATGCGGATTTTGGATGGGGCTGTCCGATATACACGGGCCTTGCAAACATCATACATGAAGGAAAAATATACCTGCTACGAACCCCAGCCGATGATGGGAGCTTGTCACTCATAGCTTGCTTGGAGACTTCTCACATGAAACTTTTCGAGAAACATCTATACGATGGCTTAATGCCAATTGTCAAAATCAAGGCTCGATATTAGTTGTTTGTTCTATCTATCGATATGTATAACCTATAAATCTTATGTTTATTTTCTTTGAACTAAACATGTACTATTTAAATTCTACCACCGATAATTTGAAGCACTGGACAATCTGACAAGCTTTCTGGAGAAATTTTCCTAAATCTTAGACATCTTCATATAGCAAACAACAGATTCGCGTGGCAGAAATGTTGCTTTTAGGTTTAGACAAGAGTTGTATATTTAATTTTGTTTTCATTTAGATAATTTTAATTTTTTTTTTATTTTAAAATTTCAGTAATGATCTAAATATTATATATATATATGATTAAATTACCTAGAAAATGAGTATAAAATTTATAATTTATGTATAATATTTAAATTAATAACAAAATAAAATTTTCGAGATTCACTAAATTGATCTAGTGGCTAAAAATGCTCATATAATTATATTGTCTCATCTTGTATTATGTCAAATACTCCTATATTTAATAAAATAAATAATTTTTTTAGAATTAACGGTTACCATTTTAATCGGGATAAAGATTTTAAATTTACTAAAAACAATCAAGACATTGGTTATATGAATATCCACGTGAAATTTTGCTACTGCTGCTTTCAAGATTGTGTATGAACTGTGCTTTAATTTTTAGTCAGCGGGCCAGATGTTATCTTATGTTGTGGTAAAGGAATCTGGATGTCCTAGAGTTAGTATTGTGGTACTCATATAAGGGGATGCGTATTTCGGGCTGTGTGAACAAGTACATCCGACGTATCTACGGGCTGAGTGATCTGAGTGCGGTTAAAAACCTATTCGTGGCTATGGTGATTCGAATAAGGTAATAGACTCAATAGGATGAGTGGGCTCGAGTAACCTGATTGGCTGAGTCACCTCAGGTAAAGACTACTTGTGGCTAATGTGATCCAAGTATGTCTAGGACGTATCTGTGATTATAGTGATCCAGATATTGTACATTTAACTCGACGGCCGTGTGAACATGGGTAACCTGACGATTGTGTGAGCATGGGTAAAGTAGAGCTTCGTTGGCCATTATGTGGATGATGTATGGATGTATTTATGTATGCTGTGTGGTTGATATAGATAGATAGCTTTTGCACCTTATAGCCGAGTGATCAGGGTACACCATGTATTAACTCGATGGGCTGTGTGAGCTCGAGTATCTCGATAGATTATGTGACCTTGAGCATGGTAAAGCTTGTGGATCATGTAAGATTTCTTGTAGATTTGTTGATGCCTTGAGATAGGTGATCTAAGTACTATAGCTTGTGTAGGCTAGATGATGACTCATAGATATAAAAGCCGTATCTATGCTCTATGACTATTTTATCTTGCATGCTTATTTTATGATAATCACAATTTGTGGTAGAATAGAAATGTACCACTGAGCTTCGTTAGCTCAGCTTGCGAATGTGTTGTTTTTCCGTGCAGGTCACCCTTTGGAAGAGCTCATCAAGAAGGGAATTTTCAGCACCACGTTCGCTTCTAGAGACGGAACTATGTGGGGGTGGGGAGGGGCAATCTCCCCCCACCGCCGAAGAATTTTTTTCACCTGTCCTGCTATTTAATTTTTTTTAAAAAAAATTAGTTTATTTATGGATTTGTCTCCCCACTTTCAAACATTTATAATTTGTCCCCAACCCTAAATCCTAGCTTCGTCCCTGTCTGCTTCAGAGTATAGTACTTGTTATTTTAGTTTGGGCTAATGTATTCATAGGACCTTGCCAGTATTGAGTCTGTAACTCTATTTGAAATATTATTTTGGTATACAATATTTTAAACTCGGAGCTCTTATTTTGTAAACTTATTTAAACATTTATTTAATTACATGAATTTATGGGTGTTTAATGCTTTTAAATGATAGCTAAACTTATTGTTTTTAAATGGAAATTTGATGGTCGATTTTTGGGTTACCCGAATATAGTATCTTGGATTCGGTTCGGATAACATCATCAATTGGATGAGGCTGCCTTTATATGATGCAGATTTTGGATGGGGTCGTCCGATACACATGGGTCCAGCAAACGTTGTCCATGAAGGGAAAATATACCTATTACCAACTGCAACCGATGATGGGAGCTTGTTGGTCGTAGCATGCCTAGAGACTTCTCATATGAAACTTTTCGAGAAACATCTATATGAAGGCTTGATGTCATTTGACACAATAAAGGCTCGTTATTAGATGTTTGTTCTCTCCATCAATTTATATGACTTATAAAGCTTCTGCTTCGGTTTCTTTAACTGCACCATTTTTGTTTGAATATTGTTTATTTAAATTTCACCACCTAAATGCCGTATTTCTAATTTGAAGCACTGCAAATCAACCTAATGTAGCTAAACATATTTCCTATATTAACATTCTAAGTTTCTAACTTTCACTTCAAGACATTTTAAGAACCCGCAAAACAGTGACAATTCAAAAGAAGCTCATTTGCTATGTTCTTTTATCATTTGACAGATCAAAATAATGGAGAAACAGGGAAATTAGTAGTAGGGAAAATAAGTTTACATTAATACAAACTGAGCAAAAGTAAAACCAATCCATCATACAAGCAGACATGAATAGATAATTCATAGCATCTTAACACACAAATAGTAAAGCCTAGAAATAGAGATATGTTCCTTTGTCCTTCTAGATTCGGAAAACATCAGTTTGAAACCTCTCATCATACAACCTCCATTGCCCATATCTCTCAGTGTGAAAAACTGACCTGGGTATGTAGAAGTTCGGCTTCTTCACTTCCTTCAAATCCTTCAAATTTGAAGTCGCGTTCAGGATGTCCCGACTGGTCAAGTTAGCACATCCAGACAGATCAAGATACTCGAGTTTCAAACACCCTTCACAAATGGAACCAAGCCCTTTAGCTTTAATTTTGAATCTAATTTCAAGATGTTCCAATTTCAAGATGTTCCATCTCCATCTTGGGGACAAGCATTTAGATAATCAGCTGGAACAACTCCCACATGTTGCGATGGGTCTAACCAATTCATCAGGCTCCGTTTTAAGATCTTCAAATTGGGACAATTCCGACCAATTAATCTTGTGCGAGGGCAGTAACTGATGTCAGCTGTTTAGATAATGATTCTATTTGAGCCATCGACGCATCGGTTGCGCGAGGACAGCTTTTTATGGAAAGAACTTGGAGATTTGGACACCTGGAAAAATGAAAATCAATAACGGAAATTTGAGTAAAAAATGTAAAATTTTTTGAACGGGGTCGCATATGAGATACATTTGAGCGGCGAAATTGAGAGAGAGATCGGAGCAGTGATGGGTATGGATCTCGGTTAGATTGCCGTTGCTCCAGGTGATAACAGATCGGAGCATGGCGTCGATTCTTCTTTCGAACTCAGGGGTCCACCAGCGGGTCGACTCGGGGAGGAATCGAAGCGGGTTTCGAGATCGAATACGGAGTGGAGAGAGGGATCCTTGCAGGCGTTGAGCCAAGGTTTGCAGACAAACATAGAAACGGTCCATCGGTGTTCGACAGTGAGTCGGGAAAGGATGTTGAGAAGGCACTCTTGGGTTAACTCGGCCCAATCAGAGATGAGTCCAGACTCAGCATCTGTTTCCCCGGTTCCTTCTTTGCACTCCATGTTAGAACGATCGTTTTGGGAAGCACCACGTAACGTTTCCGTCTGCTGTAAAAACTAAATGGATCGAGTTCAGGAACTTTTGGATAACAAATTGGACAAAACTGTAATTTCCTTGAAAAGCGCCGGTTTCAGATCGTTTTTATTAACTTTTGCTTTTTTTTCAAAGGTTAAACTTAAAAATACATTTTAAGCGTTTAAATTTGATTGCGTAAAATAAATTTTAATCAAGTTTTTTTATTTATATTATAAATTAAAATTAAAATTTAAACTTTAAAAATTTAAATTTTAAACTTTAAACCTTAAAATTTAAATTCTAAACCCTATACAAATAAAAGATTAAGCTTAAAAAAAATATATAACACCTAATCTAAATATACGTATAAGAGAACACAAACAATGGTTTATAAAATAATAAATTTTTTAAGAAATCTGTGTATTGATTTTTTCTAATAGTTTAATGATATTTAATTATTTTATCCAAATTTTAATAAATAAAAATTAGAAAAAAGAGATTAAAAAGTAAAAAAAAACACATACATATATACTCATTATAACACCACAAGTTTTAAATATGCATATAAGATAACCCCAAAAAACATTTCAACGAAAATAGAAAATATTGTTCTCTTGGAAGACCAAATTTGAACAGCTTTCTTTACAAAATTGTCAATAAATTTCTCTTTTAAATGGCTATTGCTTAAACCACTTTCCTTTCCTTCTCCATAATCAAATGAATATTAGATTGCTTGACGCTCCATCAGCTACCAATTGCTTAACTTTCACGTTCATATCCAACATTCACATCCGGTTATGCGTTACATATCCTTAATTTGTTCGATTCCCAGTTTTCTCAGTTTAAAACCGTTGTTCACATTCAAGATGGTGATTAAAATGGTGCATGACCGGATGAAAAGTTAGAAATTGAAATCATCAAACAGTGGGAACAAGAAAGAACAAAGATATCAGCCTAACAACCTCAAATATTTTACATTATAAAGGTACAAGTAGCAGCTGTATTTGACAAAGTGGAACATGGTTCATGCATACGGACTGACTTGATGAATAAGACAAGTATGGGATTAAAAACAAAACCTACACGGAAGATGGAAATGAAAATGGTGGATGACCATTCGGGAAGAGTTTGAAATTGAACTTCCATCATCAAACCGTGGGAACAAGAAAGTTTAACGGATATCACTAAGTTTTCTCAAATGTTTGAAATTGAAGACATCCATCCAAAGTACCAAAAAGATTGATAATTAGTCCCATGTTTCAAATGGTAACTCATGACAAATAGAAAATTTAAGAGCAACCAACATTTATCGAATTTGAAAAGAGTAGAAGAAATGGTTCAATCCTCTTACTCCACTTCTAACTGACAAAATATAAAATCAAGGGGTAGGGTTTTGAACCTAATGGCTCATATCAGTCTAACAACAATATCGTAATTCTACTTCTGGGTATGCAGCCAATCAACTATCTTCTACATGCATAATTTCAAATAAAATTACAGCAAAATCACCAAAAATGAACTTAGCCTTTGTTCAATCCAAACAAGATCAAATAACCATTAAAATAGCTCAATATCAAGTTAAATTGAACACAAGAGCAGACAATTTCAGGATCATCCATTTACATCGAATTCAAAAGAGAAAGGATAATTTATAGAGAACTAAGCAGAGTAATAAAGTGGACGCCTATACTCGTCGAAGTACTCATCACGATCCACAAAAACAATGGAGTAGAGAGCATAGATAATCCCAGGCACATAACCCAGAATAGTTAACAGCACACAGATCCAGAACTCAACCTGAATCAAAGCATCAAAACCCAGAGTTTCATTAGATCAAAGCCCCAACACAGACGGGTTAATTTCCTAGAAGAGAGAGGAGATAAAAACATTGACTTGCGCTGCAACAACCGTGCCTGAAGCAAACACCCAGAGGAGGGAGAATAATCGCGATCAAGAGTTCACATAAGATTTCGCAGCGAGTAGGCATGTTGTCGTTGACGTAAAAAGATTGAAAGTGGATTAACAAAGCTAACCAAAAATGAAGGAAACCTTTTAACAAAGACTTTTTGAGATTTGGTTTTGATAATGGACAAAAACACAACAGAAATAAATAAAGAATGCTCCAGGTCCAACTTAATAGATCTGGACCGTCCATTTTGGTGAATATACTTTAACAAACGATCATGATTGCTGACCCCATTTGGTTTAAGTCGGACGATGTTATTATAGAATGGATACGTAAGTCTATAGCCCATAGCACTTAAGGCCAGAAATAAAGGAGATTTGTGTTTCCTGCACGCATCACTGATTTGGTGACCTTTAATTGATTGTCAACCCCAATAGACAAAACCTTGTGTTGGGTGGTCTGAGAATTGATATCGGAGACCTTTCATTAGTCTGTTTAAGCAGATTTCCAATATGTCAAAAGTTAAGGAATGGATAATGTACTCTAATTGGCTCAACTGTTTAAGCAGATTTCTTTTGTTTTCTTCTGTTCCTCTGTTTGAAGCACTAGGCTTGTAACCCCTTTTTCTTTATGACAGGAATAGAAGCGAAGTGTCCACCTCCACCATTGACGACTTGCGGGGCTTGTTATTGTTAGCACAGATTACACATTAGGAATTACATGTATATATTAGTAATGTTATGAGTTCAAGTAATTTGTCTACAAAATGTATATCCGTTCTAAAAAGACTAAAATTAATGAACAGACTAAACAATTTTAAAAATTCACAAATTTAAACTCTTTCTTCTACTTAAATAAGTTTTGCATTAATTTAATGCCTCCAGGTTCCACATAGAAAAACAAGATATCCAAGACATGAAGCAAAAGAAAGAAAAAGGAAACCCCCCTATTCTGTGAAATATGTGATTTTTCCTGGGTGAAGAGAATCTGCAAAAGCAATTGCGTCGACTAGTGCCGTGACTGCTCAAATATCAAATCTACATAGCGCCACTAATTGGAAGAAGACAATCCATTTCATAGTTCTATAGTTGGTGCAAGATTCTTTTAGGAGAGCCCAGTAGAATTCCTGGTCCAAGTCTATAGTGGTATTCAATTTCTAGGTGTTGGCCGAGTTAGGTTTGGGCCTCGAACAAATTTCAGACATGATCGATAAACAGAAAATACCAAGCTTTTTCTTTAGCAGTACAGTACAATTTCCACCGAGAAAAGCAGAGGCAAAAGAATAAAAACAATAAACAAGTGGGAGTTTCAACAAATTGGCAATCTATCAACCCAAATCTCCCAGTCCCTTGTCTCACACTTCATGGAGCTCTCTTCCCTTTCATCTCTCCCTCTCCGTAAGATACGTAATCCTATACTTTCCCATATACGTATTTGTTTTCTTTGTATTGATCTTCACCCTCATTTTCCAGGTTACCCAAAGCCCAGTAGTTCCTCTCTGCTGCCTATCTTGCCGGTAAGTTTTTCTTTTGATATCTGTTTGGTTTCGTAGAAATAGAGGGGAAAGCTGATTGCATTGAGTAAACTTTACGGTTTCGTAATTGAGGGAAAACAAGCTTTTTCACCATTTTTTCAGCTTTTATTGATTTGTTTAATCTTTTTCAGTTTGAAATGTTTTAATAATTTTTGCATCTTTAAAAGAACATATGCCAGTGGATGCTATGATTAGAGAATTTTGGGATTTTTTTTTTCTTTCTGTTTTCCCCTTTATTTGCCTCTATGATTTGCTTTATAACAGTGTTGAAATATATTGTCCATTGCAGTTTTCTGATCCTAAATG
The DNA here is from genome assembly GCA_019671005.1 of Hibiscus mutabilis. Classification (NCBI taxonomy): domain Eukaryota; kingdom Viridiplantae; phylum Streptophyta; class Magnoliopsida; order Malvales; family Malvaceae; genus Hibiscus; species Hibiscus mutabilis. The sequence goes on from JAGYYJ010000628.1 coordinate 59,081, forward strand.
CGCTTACTTTGGCTACTCTGTGTGTAAACGAGCAACTTTGAGAAATTCATGTAGCTGTAAGTTAGTTCTTTATGTTTGACGCTGCAAACATGTGAATGCACCGTAAAATAGCATATGTTAATGGATTATTTTATTGGGACTAAATTGTTCTTGTACTACAGTACAAATAGTTAGGGACTTAGGGTTTGGTATTTCATTATGTATATGAGTATTCTTTTTTATGGAGGTTTACATTGTTAGCCTTTCTCTATTTTGGCAGCTGCTCAAAATAACTTTTTGCATATTTCAAGGACGCATGATGGCGAACCTCAGTGTTATTTTAGTCCAAATGAGGGTTTAAATAGATATTCCATTAGTAAATTATATAACCTGAACAAATTATCCAGATATGTTGTAGCGGAATCTGAACTTGCTGGGACTGGGATGCCTGATGGTTCCTGTTCTTTATCAGGTGTTTATGCAAAGCTACTTGGTCATTGAACTATTTGAGTTTTCTCGTTTTAGCTCATGCCCGTAAGAATTTTATATTTCGTTAAATCTTAAAAAGCAGAAGTTAAACTATCTTCAAAAGTTAGAGGAGTATGCTTTTATGTCGTCACGGCTATTGCAGCCATTTCACTGATTGAGTTTATGATAGTGGCTCACCACTTTGTGCTCTTGTTTGATCGCTATAGAAGAAATGCTCAGCATTTTATTGCCAAACTTTGGGCTTCAGCAACTGTTGCTCCGTTTTACAAAATTGAGTATGAAGGATTGGAGAATTTGCTTTCACATGATGCTCCTGCAGTATATGTTTCCAACCACCAGAGTTTTTTAGACACTACACACTTCTAACTCTTGGAAGAAGCTACAAATTTATCAGCAAAACTGGGGTATTTCTTTTTCCCATTATTGGGTGGGCCATGTCTATGATGGGTACAATTCCATTAAAGCGCATGGACAGCAGAAGCCAGATGGTATTCCCCTTTCATCTTTTCTGTTACCATTCTTTAGATTGCATTATAGGATTGATCTGTTTAGCTTGTCTACTTTAGATGGAAGTTTATGATTAATCTATTGTAATGTTATCTTTTAGCTTTGCATGCTTAGTCTATTTTTTCAGTAGTATGGATTTGAATTCTATTACTATTGTCTATTGTGCATGTAGGAGTGTCTTAAGAGATGTATAGATCTCGTGAGGAATGGTGCCTCTGTCTTTTTCCTTCCAGAAGGCACGCGGAGTAAGGATGGGAAGTTAGGTGATTTCAAGGTGAGATCATCCTAGAATTCTATTGTTTGATTGGTCAATTAAGTCATGGAAAACGGGAGGATTTATTCAAAAGCTCATTGTTTTTCCTTGGTCTTAATTGGCAGAAAGGCGCATTCAGTGTTGCTGCAAAAACCGGGGTGCCTGTCATTCCTATAACCTTAATTGGCACAGGTCAAATCATGCCTGCAGGAATGGAGGGTGTCGTAAATTCAGGATCTGTGAAAGTTATTATTCATAAACCGATCGAAGAAAGTGATCCTGAAATATTACGCCAAGTGGCTAGAAACACAATTTTAGATACGCTTAAGCGTCGAGCTTGAGAAAATGGCCACTATGATACCAGTTTACTTTCTTTGGCTGACTCGAGGAATACAATAGAAAGGTACAAAATGTGACCCTTCATGATCACTGTGCTTGTGATTTATTTTATTATTTTGGGGGAAAAAATACAATATTTAGTAATATGTGATCAACTACTGCCTTTAGTCGCTTCCATTTCGCACCTGACGGACTCAGAGGGATCTCTCGTGTTTGTGGCGGATGATCTTATGCGATCTCAACAGTAATATTTAACAATAAAGTTGGCCAAACTACAGCCTGAAGTTGGCATCAAAATGTTTTGTTCATATCATGTCTTTGCATATCTAGCCATTCTATGGGTAGTTGAACACAAAATTTTGCGGTCCCTGGATAGAACACGTTTAGGCTATGTATTATTTTCTCAGACAATACTCGCAATTTGAGGCAATAAAATAAGGGTAAAATTTTGATACACATGCTGTGTATACAAGCAAACATATATACACTATAAAACTTAAATCTTAAATTCTTAATTCAAACCCTAAAAAACTAAACCATAAACTTTAAATCTTATACCTTAAATTTTAAATTCTACAACCTAAAATTTTAAACTTTAAACCCTAAATTAAAACCATAACCCCTAAAATTAAAAGACACGTGTAAAATAAAGTTTACAGCTTGTGTATCAAAGTTTTTTTTCCATAAAATAACTAAGATAAATACCAAGAAGTGTTCATATTCTCGTGTCTTTCTTTCCCCATTTTTGTGATTGGATCAAATATTGTAGGCTTCTTATACCCGGCTTTCAACTTTTAAAAATAAATCAATTAAGCCCTTAAATCTTTTTTTCACCCAATTAAGTTATAGAACCAATAAATTTAATCAATTAAGCTATTGAATCAATTTAATTCTTTGACCAATTTGACCATTAATTCTTGATTTTTTTTTAGATATTATTGACACACGACACACTACAATTTTATCATGTTGTATTTATAGATTTTTTTTAATTTTTATATATTTTATAAGTTTAAACTTTAAAGAATTTTAAAAAATATTTTTCATATTTTAAAGATTTCAATTCTTTTCTCTCTTTTTTTTCAAAATAAAAGATTAAGGGTTTATACCCTTAAGCCTATATTGTATGATGACATGACGACCAGTCGAAAAAGATGTGGATTACAAAGTCTCGATTAGAATTAAAAAAACCCATAGTTCATGGAATCTTCTTTTAAAAAATAATTTTAATATTTTAAAGATTTCAATTCTTTTTTTAAATAAAAGATTAAGGTTATATTTTGATACCAAGTTGTGTAAAAAAAAGTTTACACAACCCTTTTATAAAATTTTAAACCTAAATCTTAAATTATAACACCCTAAAACTTAAATTTTTAAATCCTAAAATTTTAAATTTTAACCACAAATCTTAAATTCTACATTCTATACCTCTAAAACTTAAACTATAATTTAAAATCTTAAACGCTAAAATTAAAAAAATTGTGTAAACTTGTATCAAAATATTTTTAATAGTAACTCTTTTGGATTTTGGGCCCTCAATTAGCGGATGTCAAAATCCACGATGACAGCTATAATACTGATGTTCTCGCTTCTGTCCTCGCTGAATATTAATTTTTTTTTTCTATTTCTCTTACCAATTTTCTTCCTTCGGTCGTTCGACGCTTAATTGCGATTTTTTTTGAAGTTAACTTCAAGAATTTCTTTAATGTAGAAATCATGCATTCTTTTGATTTGATTTTAAATAATTAAAGTTTGAGCTAGAAATTTTCGATTAAGAAGTCCACCCTTTTCTTTAATTATTCTTTTGTTTTTAGTTTATGTGGAATTGATTCAATTTATTTTTGAATTTAAATTTAAGAATTGCTTTCTCTATCATCAATTAGTTGGATGTAGGTCTGGAGACAAATGTCAAAAGTTAGGCATCCGGTTCACGGAAAATATTGACTTGACAGAATGGCTGTCCCAAGGAAGGAGAAAATAGTTGAATGGAAGAAAGGATATGAAGCAGTAGGCCACCTCCGGCATTAAAGTCATCCCCAATAAAAACGGTGCGTCCTGGTAAGCTGCATGATGGAAATGCCGACGAGGAGAGAAAAGTAAGTCGCTTATAAATGTATTACTTATTCTTCGTTCATAATCACATTCTCAGCAACTACTCTCCCTTTAAAGTTGAGTGTCACCAATACATGTCCTACCAATTTTAAGCTATGGTATCTGTTATCAACAAGTTAACATCTTCATCATTCAAGGTCTTCTTCTTCACCCTGCTGCTGGTTTCTTCTTTCCATGTCTTTGGTTCAGTTTCTTCTTCACCAGCAAGATCGAAAGAAGCCGATGCTCTTCTAAAGTGGAAGGCCAGTCTTGATAGTACAAGTCAGTCTTTCCTCTCTTCTTGGGATGGAAATGGCCCTTGTAACTGGACCGGGATCATTTGTGGCAAGTCTAGAAGTGTTAGCCAGTTAAACCTTACAAGTTCCGGTTTAAAAGGTACACTTCATGGTTTTAGCTTCTCTTCTTTCCCCGAACTTACTGTTCTTGATCTAAGCTACAATTATCTCAATGGAACCATTCCATCCGGTGTTTGTAATCTCTCTAGATTAACATACCTGGACCTGTCTTCCAATTATCTTTCTGGAAATATTCCATTTGAAATAGGAAAGTTAAGCTCTGTTTCAGAGCTTTACCTATTCGAAAACATCCTGACAGGTTCGATCCCCCCTTCTATTGGAAATTTAACCAACTTATATCAGCTTCTCCTATTTGACAATAGAATTTCAGGGTCCATGCCAAAAGAAATTGGAATGCTGGGTTCCCTTGCAGACCTTTCTTTGTCCAATAATAATCTTACTGGTGAAATTCCAGCTTCTATAGGAAACTTGACAAACCTGCTTGTTCTTTACTTGTACTCAAACAAGCTCTCTGGTTCTATACCGCAACAAATTGGCATGCTGGGTTCCCTTACGGATCTTTCTTTGTCCAATAATAGTTTTACCGGGCAAATTCCCGCTTCTATACGAAACTTGACGAACCTGCTTGTTCTTTACTTAAACACAAACAAGCTCTCTGGTTATATACCTCAACAAATTGGAATGCTGGGTTCCCTTACAGACATTTCTTTGTCCAATAATAGTCTTACAGGTGAAATTCCCGCTTCTATAGGAAACTTGACAAAGCTGCTTGTTCTTTACTTGTACACAAACAAGCTCTCTGGTTCTATACCTCAACAAATTGGAATGTTGAAGTCCTTGAATAAACTTGATCTCTCTGACAATAATTTGGTCGGTTCACTCCCTCCCTCTATTGGAAACTTGACCAACTTATCTATTCTTAGCCTTTTTAACAATACAATTTCTGGCTCCATACCAAAAGAAATTGGAATGCTAAGTTCCGTTGAAGTTCTTCATTTGTTCAATAATAGTCTTACCGGTGAAATCCCTGCTTCTATAGGAAACTTGACCAAAGTATATTATCTTTACCTTGGCGATAATAACATTCATGGTTCAATTCCTCAAGAGGTCGGAAGAATGAGATCTCTTACTGACCTTTACTTGTCAGATGCAAATCTCTCGGGTTTAATCCCCGGGTCTATTGGAAACTTGAAAAAGCTGATATATCTTCACCTTTTCTTCAATGCACTGTCAGGATTTATTCCTTCTAGTATTGGAAACTTGACCACTCTCGTTGAATTAGTACTGGATCGCAATAATTTAGAAGGCTCAATTCCTCAGGAATTTGGTAAGCTCCAGTCCCTGGTTGACTTAAGGTTGTTCAGCAACAGTCTCAGTGGTTTCATTCCAGCAGAGATGAACAATCTTACAAGTTTGAAAAATATTCAGCTCTCTGATAACTACTTGATTGGCCATTTACCGCAACAGGTGTGCCTTGGCGGAGTACTTGAATATTTTATTGCAAGTAACAACTATTTTACAGGACCAATCCCCAAGAGCTGGAAGAACTGTACCAGCTTACACAGAGTCCGGCTTGACCACAATCAACTTACCGGTAATGTATCGGCAGATTTTGGCATGTACCCAAACTTGATCTATCTAGATCTAAGTTATAATAAACTGATTGGTGAACTATCATCAAAATGGGGTCAGTGCCACAAGCTAACAAGCCTAAGGATCTCGAACAATAATATCATCGGTGAGATACCGTCAGAACTTGGAAAGGCAACTCAGCTACAGGTATGTGACCTTTCTTCAAATCATCTAACAGGGGGCATTCCAAAGGAACTGGGAGAGCTAAAATTGTTGTTCAACCTTATGTTGAATGATAATCATCTTTCAGGCAGTATTCCTCCACAAATTGGAATGCTATCTGGTCTTGTTAGTCTTAACTTGGCAGCAAACAACTTAACTGGCTCCATTCCAAAAAGGTTGAGTCAGTGTGTGAAATTCTTGGAACTGAATTTGAGCGTCAACAGATTGAGTGGAGGAATTCCGTTTGAGGTCGGCAGCTTATCTTTTCTTCAAGTTCTTGATATCAGTCATAATTTGCTAATAGGTAAAATTCCAGAACAAATTGGGAACTTGAAATCTTTAGAAATGCTGAACCTATCTCACAATATGCTCTTCGGTTTGATTCCCTCAACTTTTGATGATTTGTTGAGCTTAACATCTGTTGATGTATCCCACAATCAGTTGGAGGGTCCTCTTCCAGACAACAAGGCCTTTCGAGAGGCTTCATTTGAGGCGTTCAGAAATAACAATGGCTTGTGCGGAAATATCACAGGTCTGGAAGCATGTTCTTCAAATTTAAACCATAATGTTGATCATAAAAAGAATAGCAAAATTGTGATTGCAACTGTAATCCCTATTTTATGCACAATACTACTTGTATTTGTTGTCTTTGTGATTCTTTCTTCGTCACAACGAAGAGAGAGGAAGACCGACAACACACCAAGGATAGTAGTAAGCGATAATTTGTTTGCAATTTGCAACTATGATGGAAAAGTGATGTACGAAAACATAGTTGAAGCAACTGAAGAATTTGACTCCAAATACTGCATCGGAGTTGGGGGGTATGGCAGCGTTTACAAGGCACAATTGTCTAATGGTCAAATAATTGCTGTGAAAAAACTTCACCCCCTTCTGGAAGGTGGGGTGGCAGATCAAAAAGCTTTTAACAGCGAGATTCAGGCCCTGACTGAAATACGCCATCGCAATATTGTGAAACTTCATGGTTTCTGTTCTCATCCTCGACACTCAATTTTGGTATATGAGTTCTTAGAAGGAGGAAGCCTGGAAAAGATACTAAGGACTGATGAACAAGCAATGGAATTTGATTGGATCAAGAGGGCAAATGTTGTTAAAGGCATAGCTAATGCTGTCTCCTATATGCACCATGACTGCTCCTCTCTTATAGTCCATCGCGACATTTCAAGCAAGAACATTCTGCTAGATTCAGACTGTGAGGCTCATGTTGCAGACTTCGGCGCTGCCAGGCTTAAAAAGCCCAATTCATCCAATTGGACCTCATTTGAAGGCACTTTGGGTTACACAGCTCCAGGTATGTTTTCTTTTCTTTTCATCTTTTTCTTTTTCTAAGAAACAATTTTTCTGAATTTATATACAGTGAATTGTTGAACACAAGCTGAAGTCATAATCATGCACTTGAGCTCCCGTTTTCTTTTGTAGAGCTTGCTTATACCATGCAAGTCAATGAAAAATGTGATGTCTTTAGCTTTGGAGTGGTGACACTGGAAACACTCATGGGAAGGCATCCTGGGAATCTGATTTCTTTCCTGTCGTCATCATTTTCTTCACTCTCACCATCATGTTCATCATCAGCAACCTTCAATCATTTACTACTGAAGGATCTGTTAGACCAGCGTCTTCCATCTCCTAGGAAACAAACAGCAGCAGAAGTGGTCTCCATTGTAAAGCTAGCATCTCTATGCTTACATCCCAGTCCAGAATCTCGACCAAGCATGCAACATGTTTCTCAGGAACTGTCAACTCGGAATCCACCATCATTGAAGCAGTTTCACACAATAACATTAAGCCAACTGCTTGATTCCAGCAGTTATATATCCTGAAGCCTACATATGTAATTACTTGGCTCCGGGTATGTTCTCTTTTCTTTTCTTTCCATCTTTTTCCTTTTTAAGCTGCAATTGTCTTGAATTTCGATAAAGTAAATTGTTCAACACAAGCTCAAGTCATAATCATGCACCTGAGCTCGCTTTTTCTTCAGTCTCACCATCATGTTCATCATCAGCGTCGTTTGGTCGTTTACTACTGAAAGATTTGTTTGACCAGCGACTTCCATCTCCTAGGAAAAAAAGGAGCGGCAGTTGTCACAATTGTAAAACTAGGATCTCTATGCTTACATGACCAACTATGCAACAAGTTTCTCGGGAGCTGTCAACTTGAAATCCACCCTCGGTGATGCAGTTTCACACTAATGTTTAGCCAACTGCTCGACTCCAGCAGTTGTACATCCTGAAGCCAGCGCAGATTCTGCTTTGCCTTGACTTCCCATGCTTCCATCAATTGTTTTTCCAATTAGTTTGTATTATCCATAACAGAAAAAATGTACTATTTTATGCTCTCCTTAGGGCTTGCTGACCAGAGAATGCTTTCCAAGTTTAAAGGGCAAGTCAATTCGCTGTGTCTGAATCTTGGATACATATAAATAAATAAATAAATTAGCATAGACAGCTTAAATATATGAATTGATAATTTCATTTATTTCCTCAAGGATACAAACTTTGAATTCTTTCTTGACAGAATGGAAGGGATAAACAAAGGCACTATTATGCTTGTGAATACATGAATACTTCAATTTCTAGAAGAAGTGGCTCCACAGTTTCTCAAGGATGAAGGAACCTGTATGGAGAAGGTTAAGAAAATTAACAGTGTCTATGATTAAAGATTCAAAACTGAACCCAAATGGTAACTCATGGATGTCCTGCATTTCTGATTCTATATCAGGTAATTTGAACATCCTTGTAACGAAACAAACTAACAATTTTCCTTTAAGTTGCAATATCAGATCAATCAATCTTCACAGACGAGTAGATGAGCCTTGTGAACCAGAAGCAAGCATAGAAACCAATTGTACCGGTGAGCACAAAGAATGAGTAAGAGACTATCAACATATAACCAAAGTATAAAACCCCAGATACCGGCTTCGTGATCTCGAGCTTTGTAAAGAAGTAGAAAGCGGCATAGAGGAACAAGTAAAGTGCTGAAGATCCCGAAGTCAAGTATGACCTCCACCACCATAGGTAATCCTCACTGCATAGCTGGAAGTAGCAGAGTACTACAGTGATCTCGGCACAAGTGACAATAAGAATGACGAAGACAATGAAAAGGAAGCCAAATATGTAATAGAACTGATGCAACCAGATTGATGTGAGGATGAAAAAGAGCTCTATAAAAACAGCCCCGAACGGAAGTATGCCCCCGATTAGGATGGAGAAGGCAGGGTTCATGTACCAAGCCTGCTCTGGAATTTGCCTTGGGATCTTAATAGTTTTCACTGGATCCTCGATTGCTGGCTTCTTAAAACCGAAATAACTCCCCACATAAACAAGTGGGACTGAGATGCCAAACCACAACAACACCAATGCAAACATGGTTCCGAATGGCACTGCCCCGGAAGACTTCTGGCCCCATATCAGAGCATTCAGGACAAAGAAAATGGCAAACACTGTTGTAGGGAACATAAATGCTGTTTTGAGTGTAACTTTCTTCCATTCGGTTCCCTTGAACAGCTTATAGAGACGAGCTGAGGAATATCCAGCAAACAGTCCCATGAAGACCCAGAGTAGAAGCATGGCTGTTATTAACCCGGCTCGATTTGAGGGGGATAGGAAACCGAAGAGAGCAAAGATCATGGTAACAATAATCATACCGCAAAACTGAACCCCTGTTCCAACATACACACAGAGTAAGTCAGAATTTGTTGGAGGCCTAAAAACATCCCCATGCACCAGCTTCCACCCTGTCTCCTCTTGTGCTTCTTCTTGGGTTTCGAGTTTGTTGTACTTGGAGATATCACGATATAAAGTTCGTAGCATGATCATAGCCACCATCCCCGAGAGGAGAATCACAATCATCAAAGAATTAACAATCGAGAACCAATGGATCTGATCATCAGCCATTAGAAGATAGGTATCCCATCGGGATGCCCACTTTATATCACTTTCCTGCAAGATGACAACAAGTAGCTTTGTTGGATTAGAATGAAATAACATCATACAGACCAGCCAAACTGTAACAAGCAGCAAGTTATTCTCATTTTACATATAAACGCAATGCTGACCTGGAACTCGACATCGTAAGTAAAAACTATCTCCTTATTCTCTTCAACCTCTTGAGGAGATTCAGAACTAGTAACTGCACGTTTTGCACGGGGATCACAGGTTGTCAGACGAGTCTTCTCATTCCACTCACCCTCATATTCATGTTTAACACTGCATTCGTGTGTTCATCGAAACAGCTTGGTAAGGAAAGTAGAAAATGAAACCAGTGGTAAAACTAAAAGAAGGTAATAGATATGCCTCGTATCATAAAGAATTGAAAATTTTAACCTGAATGGTTTGACCTCAAATCCAACAATCCTTGCAGAGTCTGACAATGGATCCTTGTGATATTTGACTGTAAATATCAAGTGATTGTTTATAAAATGTTTTTCTTCCTTGCTCTGCAAGAAACCAAACCAGCATTGCTTGCATTATCAAATGGAAACATAATAAAAAGTTGTTCTAAACAGATGCTGACAAATCTAGAACTTACTCCGGCATACTGTCCTCTGAGACCAACATGATATCCATACTGGTACACTACATCATTTTCCCGATCGGGCCTTCTTATCGGAACAACCAATGGAAGGTTATCCAAAATCCTTTCACAAACATACCATAAATATCAGTTACTACTCAAAAGAACAAATGGGAACTGCAATTAAGATATCCAGAATAAGATCCTCACATGTTAACTCGATACTCATCATCGATCTTCTCCTTGAATGCGTTTGCAGTTTTTTTATCAAGAATTTTACGACATACAATGTTGCACATTTGTGGTTCTCTCATTTTAAACTGCAAAACAGAAAATCCCTATCATCTACTGAAAGAACAAAATACAGCAAAGAGACGTAGGGAAGTGATTTTGGAGTCCAAACTCACCACATAAGGAGAGTTTTCGATTCGATCGCCACGAAGGACTTCCCCGAGATTCTCGGCACTGTCAACTATATGCTCAGGCTGACAAAAGGGCAGGTAATAATAGGAATAAGGAAGTTGTGTTTTAGTTGAAGTCAGCTTGTTCACTTTCACCAACAACTGATCCCCCTGCATAAATGGAGAGAAGATAACATTGAACAAAAACTACATTAAACCGTCGGTTTGATTAAAGCAAAGAGCCCGTAGAACAGAATGGTCCAATATACATGACAATGCATGCATTAACATACATGCATGGCCCATGCATGCAATGTGTGGTGACATGAAACTGACCTTTTGGAAATCTTCAGGGGAAACACCAGGAAGGTAGAAACAATGGGCTCGAAGGAAGAAGAGAGCTAACAAAGAAAAGATCCATGCCTCGTCAAACCTATGACCCGCCATGTGTTTTAACCGGATTTAAATCCTTCGCTTGAATTCCCACTTTCAAGAGGAACTACGAAGGGTGCCGAGTTGAAATTTATTGTTTGTGAAGGGTGGTTTGTTGGTAAACACGAGAGGAGAATCCTTGGGGAGAGAAGTCCGAAACTATGCGTTTATAGAGAGGACCCTCCCTCTCCTAGTCACCAACCGTTGGATTTAAATTCTCTGATTTTCAATTGACGGTCTTGATTTTCATCAGGTGACCTTGAGGGCGACTTTCTTTGGGGTAATAACTTCTTTCTTCTTCTTTATATCTTTAATAACTATAAATCATTTATTAGTGAGTAAAGAGAAAAGGAAATTGGGGCCATATGGTCTACATGTGTTTTATGAGTTTGTGTCAGTCTTAGTTTCTGAAAGAAACTGAGAGACCTATTTATAAATATATATATATATATATATATTTCCAGATTTATTCCACATAAATGCAAGATAAATAAGAATTCTTATTACCTGTCAAAAATTTTCCAGAAAAAAGCAAATTTGTTTGGACATCTAAAACGTGTATGATTCTGATATCTTTCCTTTCTTCCTTAATAATTGACTTAAACCAAAGCATTGTAACCTAATACTATTCCTGATCAGTGTATGCATGCATGCATATATGTATGTTACTAATTTGAATGAGTTTGTTTTGTTCTATTGGAGATGGTTGTTTTACAACGGATTTCTGTCTCAAAAACTAACAATTCCATCTTTAAATATAAAAGACTATTTAAATAAAGAAAATATTTTGATACATAAGTCTTTTAACTTTAGGATTTAAAGTTTTATGTTAGGGTTTAGGGGTTTAGTGTGTATGGTGTGGAATTTAAGATTTATGGTTTGACTTTAGAGTTCAAGATTTATGGTTTAAGGTTTAGGTTTTAAGGTGCTAGGGTTTGTAATTTATATTTTAAATTTTATAGGAGGGTTGTGTAAATTTTTTTACAAAATTTATATATTAAAATATAACCCTTTAAATAAATGATAATCTTGACAAAATATTAAACAAGGGTCCCAATTCCAAACTATTTGGACTGACATCTATGATAACATTATTAGATGTTTAATATCCTAAATCTTTTTTTATAAAGAAACAATTATCTCATACGTAGTTCCAATATAGGTAATCATATAAGGGAAAATATCATATTTACTGGTGGGGAAGCTTTTAGTTTTCGCAAGCATATTAAATTTAGGGTTTATGATTTTAGTTTAGGTTTTAGAGTTTAGAAGTTTAAGTTTAGGGGTGTAGTTACAATTTAGGGTTAAGATTTTATAATTTAGGTTTTAGGGTAATATGATAGGGATTTAAGTTTTAACCTATAAACTTTGAATTCTAACCTTAAACTTTAAATTCTAACAACAGTCTCTAATTTCTAAACACGTAAACCTAACCCCTATATACAAACCCCTAAATTAAGTTCTTAAACTCAAAATCTAAAACACTTATAAAAATTAAAAGTTTTTACCTTGTGGTATAATTACTCATTATATAAAGGGTTAAATATTTTTTTATCCTGAAATTATATTAAAGTGTCCGATCACTTTGTAAAAGAAAAAAAAAGCTGTGTGATGTGTTGAGATCGTGATATTTTTTGCAAAATGATTGGACACTTAAACTATTATTTTCAGGATAAAAGTCAACACCCTTTGAGATTTGTTAACTACTTTAATCCGAGATTTTAACTATTATTTTATGTGAAGTCGCGAGTTATATTTTTTTTTATATTTTACGCACCCTTTGTATTTATTTTTTATATATTCAATATTTTGGGATGTGTTGTATTTTGTAATTCATTTAATTTAAATAAAATTTAATTTTTTGTTTTTATTAAAAAACATTCTAGTACTAAAAAGCAAAAAAAAAATGCTGAAGAAGAATTTAACAAATGCTAGAGCTTTTAAGGTGTAAAGATTTGTTGCAAAATATAACCTTTAGGAACAGATCTCCTCGCTGGAAACGTCATGCATGCAGTGATAAAAGTCATTGCGGATGGAGCTTTTCGAGCTGAAACTGGACTGGCTACCATCGGTGTTGTGGCAAGGGATCACCATGGCATGGTTGTTGGAGGGCTTGTGCGTAGATCGGAGGCCGTAAACACAGCGGAAACGGCTGAAGCTCACGCATCCCTAGCAGTGATCACCTTGCCGATTGCTTCTGATTTTGAGGTTCATGAATGTATTACGGCAGATGTATTGAATGATGCGATTTGTGATTAATTTAAGATTGATCTTTACTTAAAAAAGTTAAATGTAATCAAGGAGTAATCGCAGTTTTACTCTATTGCTCAAACTGAAATAGTTCTCCCTTATTCTTTTCCAAAACTACTGCAATGAACCCCTAATAAAATTTCAATTTCATTATAGTCACTGTATTTTTAATACCATATTATCTGAAATCCACATGCATCTACTGTATTTCAATGCTGTAATCACACGGCAATGAACTTCCATAATTTAATTATACTTATAATTAGCTGTAGAGGTTATGCTCTTGCAATAAAAAATTTCGAGGATGAAATTTTCTTTAAGGGGGAGAGTTGTAACGACCCGGGTTTTGGAACCCGAACGTCGGGTTAAACCGAGGCATGGGCCTCGTGTTTGGGTTATGTTGTTGGGCCTATTAAACACTTTTTGGGCTTGGTTTTGGTTTTGGGCTTGAGCTTTGGGGTTATAGAGAGGGGTTTTATGGTAATTTCACAAGTGAGAAAAAGATGAGAGGGGGAGTTATGAGCTGTAGATTTTGTGTAAGGTGATGAAGTCATTTTGTCCCCAAAAGCTCTTCCCACCATCTTCATCTTGTTTTCATTAGTGTTGGAAGAGAAAAACTCCATCTTTGTTAGTTTTGAGTTGAAATCTCGGATTGAGGTAGAAGGGAAAGTTGCTAAGCAATCAAGGATCTACAATCCAGGGTAAGTTTTGTGGGAAATGATGGAGGTTGAGGTTTAGTGGGGCTTTAGGGTGAGAACGGGAATGGTGCTTTTAATCTCATTTCTTGTCGTTGAATCGTACTTTGAGCTTCTTTTAACCTCTCATCAACGTTATAACTTGTTTACAACATTTTCTTGTAGTTTAAGAGGTTGGGGAGCATTCAAAGGCCCAAGGGAAGAAGAAGGCTTGAGGTGGAGTTTGGGTTCATTTTTAGCTTGTAGTTCGAGGTTAGTACACTTCTAACTTCTATGTGTTCATGTGCATCATCATTTTGGTATGTGTTGCTTGATATATGATGTTTTGATAATTTAGAGCTTGGATGATCATCAATGGTGAATCTTGTAATTGTTGATGTTTAAGGGACCTAATGACTTCAAATAACGTGTAAGAACGTTTTGGGACTCAACCATGGTGGTTGAGGAAAGGTCCGGTACAATCCCGAGCTCCAGGTTTTGAAATCGGGGCTCGAGTACCGGTACGGGATGGTTGCGTATCGGTACTCTTTCGTATCTCAGGGGTCGAAATGTGAGAGACGTATCGGTACGCCTCTCCGCGTATTGATACCTCTCGTTAGAGCAGAATTCTAGTGAGGCTTTGGTGTACCGGTACGCTAGGGGCGTATCGGTACCTACTGTTGCATTACCTAGAAAGGCTTTGTGTACCGGTACGCTATGGTAGGCGTATTGGTATGGGAAGGATCGGTACGGGGCGATCCCAGTATCGATATAGGGTACCGGTACAGAACGGAGCGTATCGATATGTGGTAAGGGCCGATTTTTTTCGAATCTAAATGGCGTATCGGTACTCAGCAGAGAGTATCGATACCTATAGGGGAGTACCGATACTCACCTTAGAGTATCGATACTCGCTGGGCAATCTGCCCAAGTTTTTACGTTTTGTGTTTGGGGGTTCTATAAATTGTGACAAAGATTCTAATGGGTCTCTTGTGATATAAAATGACTGGTAAATCGAGAATGTATGTTTCTTCTTGCTTATATGGACTAAATGGCTAATTGAGTATTGAAATAAAGGTAAATTGCTTGGTAAGCGAGTCTTTAGGGATCCTTGGTGGATCAGTTGTAGTTGTGCCGATAATGGCACTTGTTTGGTTATGAGTCATTGTTTGATGGGATCTGGATACCCAATGAGTTAGTGTTGCAACACATGAAGGTCATCCGATGGGAGATTCCGGATGATGAATTGAAGGCCATTCGATGTGAGATTCCGGGTGATGATATTTGCTCGATGCGAGATTTCGAGCCCCGCTCGATACGAGATTCTGAGCGAAGACTCAATGTGAGATTCTGAGTATACCGCTCGATGTGAGATTCTGAGCAGCTAGCTGTGAGATTCCGAGCATGGGTGGGTCTCCCAGTCTCGGGTGACATTAGGCCTTACTCTTGGTTTGTTTACTTTTATGTTGTTGTTGAGGTGCTGTTTGTTTATAGCATGTGTTTAGGCGGTTATGGTAGCGCCAATGCTTTATCCTATCTTGACATCATATCATAGCATGCTCTTAATTATGATCCACCTGAAACTTGGTCGAGTGGTTGTGTATCCACTGAGCTTTGTTAGCTTAGCGTTCAAAATCGTTATTTTTGTTCGCAGGTTGATAGATAGTTCGAGCGTAGTGGAGCACCATCGAGGCGAGGATCCAGCATTGGCCTTTTGGTAGAGTACAAGTACTTAGATGTAGTGGGCTATGTATTCGTATACCCTGTGTATTTGTAACTCTATTTGATTTAACTTGTATTGGTCAAATGTTTTATTACTGTATCTAAAGCTCCTTTAACTATTTTGAATGTTTTTAAGTAAGCATGGATTTTAATGCTCTGGTTATGACATGTTTGGATGTATGAGATTAATTTTACTGGTTTTTAAAAGCGAAAATTTTTACGGTAGTGGTTCGGGCTTGTGGCCCAATTGCAGCATCCAGGTCGAGGGTGTTACAGTTATTTTATCTATTTAAAAGCACTTTTGACAGCAATATCAAACACTCTTAATTTTAAACTAAACAATCTAAAAACACTTTTTAAAATTATTTTCATATCGTATTTTTCTAAAGTAATGTTAAACTGACCTTTAACCATTCATTAATTAAATAGGCAAATTCAGGTCGGGCCTTGTTTGAATTTTTACCAAGGCCCAAAAAGATTTGTGTTGATGAATTAACCTTGGTACCAAAATATATATTTGAAAATCCAAAACTTTTCCTTCCCCCACAACATGAAAAAGCAACCTGGAGAGGCAAAGATAGAGAAATATGCTCTTTAGGCTTAGTTTGACATTGCTTTTAAAAAGTGCGGTGAAAAAAGTAATTTTAAAAGTGTGGTAGAAAAATAACTTTAAAAAGTTAAGTTAGTGTTTGTCATTGATGTCAAAAAGTGATTTTGAGAATACAAAATGTCTATTTTAGACATAGTATTGTAAAGTAAAATAAGTGAACTTGGGTAACATTCAAATTCGTTAATATTATGATGTATGAAATAAATCAACTTAAATTATAATAAAAAATTTAATTTAAAAATATAAACTATAATAAAAAAATTTGATTCTCAATATAAAAATTATAACATATATGTTATTTTATAATTATGTATAAATTTAATTTAATAATTAATTATAATTAAATAATAGAGAGTAAAAAAATAATTTTACTTTTTAAACTAACACTTATACAACACAAAATCCATAAAATTTAACTTTTTTGTTTTTGATGAACTGCAAAAGCTAGCGATGAGTTTACTCCCATCGTCTCTACATGCAAACTTCAATCCCAAAAAACAAGCTTTTAATTATTCTCCGTACAATCACAACATCCGCCACCGTCAGCTGCAATCAAAGAGCTGCGTCGGAACGTGGCTTCCTCAACCTTCTCCAATCTTGCAACACCTTCTCAAACCTCCTCCAAATTCAAACACAAATTCTCAAACTGGGTTTCGAAAACAACCCTTTAATTCTCACTAAATTTGTAAGCCTCTGACCTCAACTCCATTGAACAGGCTCATTGCTTCCTCTTTTCTCCCCATTCGAGCACCCATTTCTACGATGCTTTCCTTTTCAACACTATTATCAAAGCTTATGCTCAAACTGGGAACTTAAAGCCCAAAGCTTTATGGGTTTTCAATTTCACGCTCGAATGCAGAGTTTTGCCTAATAATTTCACATATCCTGTAGTTTTGAAGGCCTGTGCTGGCAGTGGGGACTTGAATTTAGGCATGTCCGTTCACGGGTCGTTGTTAAAATTTGGCCTTCATGGGAATGATCCTGTTTTAAACACTTTGGTTCACATGTACTGTAGTTGCAAAGGAGGGATCGTGTTGGGTCGCAAAGTGTTCGATGAAATGACGAAGAATGACTCTGTTCCTTGGAGCGCTATGATTGGTGGTTATGTCCGATTGGGGCGACCGAAGGATGCAGTTGACTTGTTTAGGCAGATGCAGATACAAGGCGTGTGCCCTGATGTGACCACAATGGTTGCTGTTTTGTGTGCTTGTACTGATTTAGGTGCACTTGAACTAGGGAAGTGGATTGAGTCTCTTATTGAGAGGGAAAAAGTTAATAAATCCTTGGAGCTCAATAATGCCCTTATTGATATGTTTGCCAAGTGTGGTGATGTTGATAAAGCTTTGAAATTGTTTAGGGCCATGAATGAGACAATTATTGTTTCCTGGACCTCTGTCATTGTCGGTTTAGCCATGCACGGGCGTGGATTGCAGGCCGTTTCTTTGTTTCAAGAGATGATAAGAGATGGAGTGGCACCAGATGGTGTTGTTTTCATTGGATTGCTCTCTGCTTGTAGTCATTCTGGACTTGTTGAGAAAGGAAAGGAATATTTTGATTTGATGAGGAAGGAGTTTGGTGTTTTGCCTAAAATTGAACACTATGGATGTATGGTAGATATGTTATGTAGGGCTGGACTTGTTAGAGATGCAGTGGAGTTTGTCCAGAAAATGCCTATTGAGCCAAACTCTATTATTTGGCGAACAATGATAAATGCTTGTTGTACACACGGTGAACTCAAGCTGGGTGAGAGCCTTGCCAGACAACTAATCCGAAATGAGCCCATGCTTGAGGCCAATTACGTACTGCTTTCGAATATTTACGCAAAGATGTCACATTGGGAGAAGAAAACCAAGACTAGGGAAGTGATGGACAAGAAGGGCATGAGGAAGATTCCAGGGAGCACTACGATCGAGCTAAATAATAAGATTTATAAATTCGTTGCCGGGGCTATGTATCATAATCAGTACAAGGAAATATTTGAGATGGTAGATGAGATGGGGAGAGAAATGAAGAGGGCTGGATATGTTCCTTCTACCTCAGAGGTTATGCTTGATATCGATGAAGAAGACGAGATAATTTGAATAGGCATAGTGAGAAGCTGGCCATTGCTTTCGCTCTTATGAATACATCACCAGGGACTCCTATTAGGATTGTGAAAAATCTGCGAGTTTGCAGTGATTGTCATTCTGCTACAAAGTTCATCTCTAAGATATATAATCGAGAAATTATAGCAAGGGATTGGAGTCGGTTTCACCATTTCAAGGATGGTTTATGCTCGTGTAATGATTTCTGGTGACAAAGGAAGAGAAATGCCAGTTTTCCATGGGGAATGGAGGGTTAAGTTCTTGTCTGTGGCAACATATTTGCCTGACTAGCTTAAGGTACAAGAGAAATAAAATAGAACAGTTCACTGCATCATTTTTATGCAAACCCCTTCTTGAATATCATGGTTTAGTGAATTACGCATGCAGCTATTTTACCAGATTTCAAACTAAAATTTAAGTCATTGGAGACCCAAAAGCCTGCGTCGAATTAACCTTCTTAGTACTTGGTAATGAATGCTGACCAAATTTTATCACAAAATAGATCGATATTCCTAAATGTGAAAGGTAATCCCTATTACAGACATTGAAGGCTGAGGCGTGAACTTGTCAAAAGCCTTAAAAAGTTGGGCACTAAACCAATTCATTAACTCAAATGTGGTACGGGTACGAGTACTCGTTTGTACTTATTTACTAGTTATTTTTTTATGACAATGTCAATCACTTTAATTTTAAAATAAATAATTCGAAAACTAAAAAAAAAAACACTTTATCTCTTCATTTTTTAATAATAATATAAAATTGAGTCTTAAATAAAAGTTATCGACACAGGGTGCGACTGCCGTAGGTGACAATAGTTTAGATTTTCCCAATTCAGCAAAAAAGCTGAAATGAAGTTCATAACCACACGTAAACAGGTATTGTTCTCTGTGCTGAACAAGAATCGACTCAACCGATACCGACAACTACAGTCTACAAGGACTCCCTTAGAATCTTCTTCATTTCAAGCGTCTTTGTCCCATTCGATTCACCATTATTCTTCATCGGTAACATTAACTAACATAGGGCATTTAAGTCGTTTTCATTTACCATCAACAAAGTTTATGCGGCACAAACTGTCGTGCTTTCCCCCCCGAGCTAGTGGTATGTGCACCAACTCAAAATCCTAAGCGTGAAACTGGAAATTTTATTTAGTTTATGATTAAATTCTGATCTAAGAAGCCCACTTTAACCACCCAACTCCATTTTATCTTACTTGGGAAGATTCAACAGCTATTGTGCAACGTTAAAAGGAAGGATGTATACTTTTTTTACTGTCTAATGCTCTTTAAAACATTCCTTCAATCTAAGATGGGTTTCCTCCAGGACAAAGACCAAAGCATTTTCCAATGCGTGCTCATATGATTTAGTGAGGTGAGAAAATATTAGAATGTACATTGCGTGTATTCGTGTTGTTTGTGTTGGGTTTACACCGTTTCTACAATTCACAAAAACACACTTGGCCATGGTTTTACCATTTAAAGTTTCAACCACTCATCCAAAAGTATACAAGTTGACAAAAGCTTCTAAATTTACAATATCCAAGTTGATTTTCATTCCTTTGATATTTGACACTGTCAATTCATCTTCTGTGAATTACCAAATTAAAATATCAACACCAGGATCAAATTATAGAGAATCCAACTAGCAAATCAGCCTAAGAGAGGAACCAGCTAACTGTAGAAAATGAATCATATTATCATTATTTGGTTAGACCCAGTTTAGAATAACTAGATCAAAAATGTTGTTGCACCCAGTTTAGAATAACTAGATAAAAAATGTTGTTGCCTGCTGACCTTTCTTCTGGCACAAGGTGGGGGACTATGTTAGACAATTTCAATATCAGGTTGAGCAATGAGCATACTCATCCAAAAGTATACAAGTTGAAAAAAGCTTCTAAATTTACAATATCCAAGTTGATTTTCATTCCTTTGATATTTGACACTGTCAATTCATCTTCTGTGAATTACCAAATTAAAATATCAACACCAGGATCAAATTATAGAGAATCCAACTAGCAAATCAGCCTAAGAGAGGAACCAGCTAACTGTAGAAAATGAATCATATTATCATTATTTGGTTAGACCCAGTTTAGAATAACTAGATCAAAAATGTTGTTGCCTGCTGACCTTTCTTCTGGCACAAGGTGGGGGACTATGTTAGACAATTTCAATATCAGGTTGAGCAATGAGCATACGTCAGATGTTTGGACTGGTTTCAAGGTAAATCTAATTGTTATGGTAGACTATGTCATGCCAAACCTTGCTAACATGTAGGAATCAACAAGCAAGCTCCTATTAGTACACCAAATGAACAATCTCAGCATCAAACTATGCCCACAAACCTCAAAGGTCAGCTAACGGTAGATATGACTGAGCACATAATAGCACTGACAAGCACAAAAACATAGAGTATTCCAATCCATTGATAAAAATCACAAAGGGATCCACAATTAGACCCAATGCATCTTATTAATCGAGCTGTAAGCTATGCGAATATCATTTTGCCATAAACAAAACAAAGGAAGCAGATTAAAGAAAAATAATGCATTAAAATTCCCCAAGAAAAGAAGACATAAAAATTAAAGAACAAAGTACAGGGCATTTAGATCCTTCTTCCTCTACGAACATACATTAACCTGTGAAATAAGCAACATATGAGAATCACAATTCCCTGGTATTACTAAGAAATGGCCATAATAACTAGCATATGGAACGTAAACCTAAAAACACAACATAACAAAGCCCAAATTGCAGCCGATGGAGCAAAAGAAATCGGATCCTTTTGCCCTTAAATGCAAACCCTTACGATCATCATCCAAATCACTCTCCCTTTAGCCCTTATTTTCAACCTATCTTCCCGTATTTCATATCCTAAAACCAACCACCAGCGCGATCTAACTCTGAGATTCACTCTTCTTGCCATTTCCCTCACTTTCCCTTTCTTCCAACAACCTCCCAGCTTCCTCATCGGCCTGTGCAGTCTTCTTCTGAGCTTCTTTCGCCTTTAAAGCCTGTAACTTTGAATGATTATAGTAAGCAACGCCTAAAAACGCTAGCCCATACCCAAACAAGTTGATGGGTGTCACGGTATCCTTAATGACAGACCAAGAGAAAGCAATCAACAACCAGTCCTTCACCACCCCAGCTACATTCATGGTCAAAGCAGAAGTCTTCCCAACAAGTAAGAACACGGCTAGATTCAGAGCAAAAGCGCACAAAGAATTGGTCCCAAAAATGGCGAAATCGAAATGGAAACTCGATGTCTCTTTCAAAACCGGGAGCTCAACAAAAATCCATGGGATCAACAAGAAAACAAAACAGCAGGGAGCAACATAATACAGGGAAGTAATCGGATTCAAGGTGATCCCTTTAGATGTAAGCAATATTTGGATCATAACCAACCTGGTAGCCTCAAAAGCAACGGCTCCAAGCTGCAGAATCACTCCCCAGGTATCAAATCTAGCTTCACCGTAAGCTGCAATGGCGACCCCAAAAGAGATCGACACCATGTTGACCATTGTGTCAGTCTTAAAGCCCTCTTTTTTAAAAAGAACCCCAATGGAATAAACAGCAACGGGCATCAGGGCTTTGAGCATCTGGATAAAGGAAACAGACAAGTAAATGTAAGCGGAGTTAGAGAGCCAGAGGCTGAGAGAGTAAAGAGCGCCGATGGGGACGACGGAAGAGAGATAGACTTCTCGAGACATGGAGACGGGCTCCACAACTTTGAAGACTTCGATGAGGAGGAAAGCTAGGGTGGAACAAAAGGACATGTGGATCATGGTTAGGGAGATTGGGAAAGGCCAATTGTACATCTTCTTGTCGAGGATGTACTTGTTGTAGACGATGACTGTGAAGCTGAGGAAGATCCAGATCGCTACATAAGTGTAGGAGAGAAGGATCTTCTTGATGACGCCGTCGCTCAAAGACCCGCCCTTGCCCATTGCTTGTTTCGGTTTCTGAGGGATGCCTGGATGGGGAAAGTGGTGGAGGAGGCGAAGGAGGTGGCGGTTGGGTGGACGATGTAGAGGAAGAGGTCAAAGCGGATTTCTGGGAAGGGGTTGGTCTTCACTTGTTTGTGTATGAGCGATGAAACGAGGAAAGAAAGATCTGGTTTTTAACGTATGAAATATGGTAACTCTTTGCTCGGCTATTTCTGCTGGTACTGTAATGGGCCTATTTTTGGGCTTTTCCATGTACACCTTTTTAACGTTTTCATTACATGATCCTTTGTGTGTATATATAAAAGTGATTATTCTGTGTTTTTTTCCCCATAAACAGACATCTAACTATGGTATGTATTTTATTTAGGCCTTTTAAATCTTAATTTTCAATTTTTAAAATTTAAATCTTAAATATATATAATTTAAAATCTAAAATCCTAAAAATTTAAATATTACACATTACATTATTAGAAATCTGCTTGTAAAAATTACCGTCAAAACTATTCCACCCTTTAAATTTTTAATTAATCAAATTAAAAGATATTATATATTTAAAATATTTAATCTATAATTGTAATGTTATTATAATAAAAAATTCAAATTAAATTAGAAATTGATCGATAAAGTTTATTTTAAACATGATAATACAAATATAGAAAAGAAATCCTTGGGGAGCAATGTTATATGTGTGGAAAATTCTATAAATGAAAAAACATAAAAGTGGTTTTACTTTTCCATGTATCTTACTAATTCTTTTAAATTGGGAAATACTATTTATTTCAATCATAAATACATAAATCTGCTCAATTGCTGGATCTAATCTATATGTTTTTTTATTTGAGATTTTCAATAAAAAATATATAAAAAAATAAATACTTTTATTTAAATACGTAATCCGGATCGAATTTCCTTTGAAATGAACATGCTGTAATTAGATTTTACACCCACAGATAGGTAATTTTTTCTAAGTCCAAATATATCCATATATAATATAAGAAACTAACATTAATGTTTCCATGTGAATATTGATATATTAAAAATATTATAATATGTTTTGTTTAAACATATCATTGAACAAATAAAATTTAAAAACCTTATTAATAATATGAGTTAGTTGCACAAAAATCTCTAAATTATCTTTATATTAATCTTAAGGTAATTACCGTATAATATTTTATTTAAAAAATAGTCAATTTTTAAATTTTAAAATAGTTTAAAGTTGATTACGATGTAGTATCTGTTTATATATATTTTTAACTTATTGACAATTCACGCATCTTACAGACATAGTGATTGAACTCGAGTCTCATAGGATAACCATAATCCGATTTTTCAGTGAGACAGTACATACATATTACAAAGACAATTTACATAATAACATATAAAAATACATTTATGTTTTTTGAAGTAAAAAAATTATTATTAACGAGACTACTTTTTAATATATCTAATTTAAATTGTCCATACAATAAATTATAATATTTAAATTTTGATCAACATATTTAAAATATATCAAACATTACATTTAAATTTATATTTAACACCAAAATTAATGAGTAATAAAAAATCATAACTAAAATGTATTAATAATATAAGACTCAATTATAACATTAAAAATATAAACCATGACTGAGTTGAGTACATTAACTCTAATATTTA